>JBAWJX010000100.1:0-92941 GCA_037356095.1 Xylaria sp. Z21 | reverse complement strand
TAAATAATTTTTTTATTTTTATTAATAATAAAAAAACTAATAATATTAATTTTTATATTATTATTTATTTTTAATAATATAAATAAATTAAATTTAAATTAATTTTAATTATTAATTAAATATAAAACTTTATAATTATTTAATATTATATTTTATAAAAATAAATAAATTTTATATTTATAAATAATATATATATTAAATATAATTTATTTTAATAAAAAGCTATTAATAATAATATAAACTAAATTAAAATTAAACTATTTATTTTTATTTATAATTTTTTTACTTTTAAAAATAAAAAACCTAACTTATTAATTATTTTTATTAATTTTATAATAAAAATTTATTTAATATATATAATTATATTTAATTTTAATTTTATTAATTTTTTTAAATAATATATTTTTAATTTAAAAATTAATTAAATTAATAACTATTTTTTATAAATATTTATAATTATATAAAAATTAATTATATTTATTATTTAAATTAAAAAAATAAAAATAATTAAATTTATTTTAATATAATTTATTTTTATTAATAAATTTACTATAATTATTTTAATAACTTTTAAACTAATTAAAAAACTATTTTTTTAAAATATAAAATATATTATTACTATTATATTTATTTTAAATAATTTTTTTATTTATTAATATAAAAAAAAATTTTTTATATTATTTTAAGCTTATAATAAACCGTTTTAATTATTTATTTATAATAAATTAAATAAATTATTAATATATTTAATTAAAAACAATTTTTATTTATATAACTTTTAAAAATAATTTAATTATTAATATATTTTTAATTTTTAATAATTAAAATATTTAAATTTATAAAAAAACTTTATATTAATTAATATATTAAATTTTTAGTTTAATTTTTTTTTAAATAATTTATTTAAATATTTTATAATATTTTTATTAAACTATAAATTTTTTAACTAATTTTATAAATATTAAATAATTTTTAATTATTTTAATTAAAACTTATAAAAAAATATTGTTTTAATAAATTAATTTAATAATAATTATATTAAAAATTATAAAATTAATTATTTTAATAATTTAATTATATATAACTATATAATAATTTAATTAAATAATTTAAATAATAATTATAATAATAAAAATATAAACTTATTTATTTAATTTAAAATTAATTTATTTATTAATAAAAATATTTATAAACTTTATTAATTATTTATTTTAAATTTATTTATTTTAAAATAACTATTTTTTTAAATATTATATATAAATTTTTAATTATTTAAATATAATAATATTTTTTATATTATTAAAAATAAACGTTTAAAATATTTTATTAAATATATAATTAATATTTTTAATATTAAAATTAATTAAATTTTATATTTTTTAAATAAAAATATAAAATTAAAATTAATTAATTTAATTAAAATAATTTTATTAATTTTAAAACTTAATATTTTAATTAATTAATTTATTAAAATTATTTATAAATATAATAATAAAAATAAATAAATTAATTTAATTATATTATAATTTAATATAATAAAAAAAAATAAAATTAAAAACTAATAAAATATTATTTTAATAATTTTATTAAACAATTATTTAATATTAGTTTAATAAATTAAACTTATAATTTTTATAAAAATATAAAATTAATAATATTTATAAAAAATAAATTAATATACTTTTTAATAATAATTAATTATAACAGTTTTATATAATTTAAGTTTTAAGTTTTAAATAAAAATAAAAAGTATAAAATAACCCTATATATACAAAAAAAGCAGGTGGACTATAGTTCACCTGCTTCCGTAGTCTCTGGTCCTGTTAAGACCCACTTAAACGTGACAATAGTGTGGCGCCCAATATGATGCATCGAAATCCAGGCTCTCGCAGAAGTAGTCTTACCATAATGCTTTTCAGCACCTCGAAGTTCCCCAAAAGTATTATGTTCCCCATAGAAGCCTAGAGACCTAGACATGAAATAATTTGCTATGAAATTGAACGTATACGCGTCCATTAGCGGATGTTTTTTCGCAACTTCCGAAGATCCTAAGATCCCGGCCTGGTTGGGGTACCGACGACAATGGGAATGTGTGCTTGCCTCGCAGCCTGCTTCTTCTCTGTCATTGTTTCAAACCTTGCATTCCACGTGATGCTACACGGCAGCGGAAGACGGTGAAGCCGGTTCATGTAAAGACCTATCACACGGCGGCATGTCCTCTTCGACGTAAGGCTCATTCATCTTCTGCAATTGTCCTACACTAGTTCACATTCTTGTGCCATAAACTTCCCGATGTGGTCACTACTTTGGGGTGCGGGGACGCCTTTTTAAATCAATTGTATGTATGAATATCAGCAACAAACTTGAGCTACTCAACTGTTGACCCTCTCTAGTATCCCATCGCGGCAACCCGTTTCTGTCGCATTATCAAGACAATCATGCCTCACCAATCTTGGTTTTGGAACTGCGTTGAAATAGCTCAACTTTTATTGGGATCATGTCTGGCAGTGGGCACATCGTAGTATGTTGAGCCTTCATCCTCAATACTTTGTCCAGTGAATAGATGCACATTTCTCCTCAAGCTCTCAACAGCCACTTTCGTGTCGGCCGAACTTCCAAATTCAAGTGCTTATTGAAACAGCTCCCAGAGAAGAAAGAAGAGGCAGCAACCTGGACAACCTGCGTAAGTATTCAACAATATGCCTTGGAAGGCGTCCCGTCTGACTGAAAAAAAAACTCATTGACTACCTGCAGATCTCTCGCGCAACAGAGACTATAGCACGATGCCATCTCTGCTTGACATGATAACGCTATTTATCAGCATGAGAATTTCCTCCGAGACGTATAGTAATTGGTTGACAGCTGGACCTGCACTTCTTACTCTAGGTGGAAAGGAATAATCCCGCAGGTTATAGTTCACCAATGTAATTGGCCTCTCGCTGCCTTGACAAAAAGGAAAAAGAAAAGAAAGCATCGTTTGAGGGAAGATCCAATATTAAGAATCGCCAGCATCGATACATATTTTTGCCGAGACTATCTAGGGCAGCTCTCTGCAAGGACATAAGATAACACGTCCCTTGCTATCTTTGCTCTTTGGAAGGGAACCGTAGATATCTTATGATAGCCTTAATATCGTGGGCCATAGACCTGATACGTATACCCAAAAAAAGAGAGTTAAAAATGGGTTTGTAAAGTAAGGGGAACCAGAGCTATAGCCCCTAGATCTTAAATATACAAACCCAAGGAACCAACGAGAGTATATACCAGAAATACGCTTTTTAATATCCAATTTTGGCTCTGGTACAGCTAATTTCAGAAGATGCACAAGAGAATTTCGTCGAATGTGGTTTCATTATTGCCTAGATTAAAAATATTCTGTCTCCAAAACGTGTTATTTGTTTATTTCCCCTGCAAGAAATATTACCTAGCATTATATTAAAATCTATCCCAATGGCTCGTAGTCTCCGTCCCTTGCTTAATCACGTAGGCCGTAAAGGGGTTATTTATTAAGATCCAATATCAAGCAATCCCGTCACTATATAGTTGCCCTGGCTATGTGCGGAAAGAGAACCATATGTGTCTGTCGCCATATAGCAATTCGCCTCGCCTCCGGGAACCACAGCGGTTAGGTTTGCGTAAAAGATAACTGCGGTGCAGTTTTTGGCATCCGCATAGTGGTTAAAGGACACACATGCCTGCAGGCAGTCGTGGAGGGCATAAACAATCTTGGTGAAAATGAGTTGCTATGCCCTATTATGCTGGGGAGCAAGGAAACTCACTATGCTAAGAATCGCCTTCGCTCGGCTGTAGGTATATGTCATGCCGCAGTACATCTGAAAAGTAGAGGTTTTATGTGCAAAGGTGCTAGACTGGGGGTTACTGTCTAAGCCGGGACATCCCAGGGGGAGAAGGGCGTTAGTTTCGACTACGTAGACGGAGGATGAAGTCGCGGTGGTTTTTGTATCGGATGTTGGGGTTGGGGTAGGTGTAGAAGTAACAGGTGCAGAAGTAGCAGGTGAGTGAACGATTGTAGTATTGCTACATGATCTGCAATCAAAATTTAGACGCCATCTCAAAGATAGGTGTTGGAAGGTAGGATCGGCCATACTGCTTCGCGTTCCTCACGGCGATGGAGCCTCCAATACCACCGCCAATACTTGCGGCGATAATCACCGCGATAAGAGCGATGACCAAGAGGAACGTCGAGATAGGCACGCCACAAACTGTCCTCGCTTTTGCTTCATTTGGTTCATCGTGGACCTCCACTTTATGCTGCACGCCAGGCTCTAGTGTCGAGTGGTAAGACTCTAGTGTTGAGTGGTAGACCCTCTCTGGCCCATCGTCGTAGGGTGACACTACTTGTGGTAGGCTCATCACTTTTTCGACGGGGTATAAATCCAAACAGGCTCGAGTATTGTGGCTGGCTGGGTATGGCGAGCTAAAACCATCGCCTCAATTGACGGGATGCGCCTAAGTGATCAGCTTTGGAACCATTCTCGCAAAATGGACAACGAAATTCTTAATAAAGCCGGCTCCTGAGCATCCCCCAACGCCAAGACTGCGATATACTAGGCGGGTAGTGTTGCAGTGGTTTTATATCTCATCCCCCTAACTGTTCGGCCCCCAAATGAGCCTGCGATATACTTTTCATTGGTGTTGCGAGATGGAACCTATTCGGGATAGATTGCGAGGGCTTGTATTGTAGCGTATCTAGAGTCTTCATGATTGAGCGCATGTTGAGCCATCTGAACCGCCGTCAATACAATCTTAAGGGAGGCGACTGTATTTTGCCTGCACACGTGATGCGTTCCCACGTGCCTAAAGAGGCGGACTGTTATACACGAGCACATGTATATAATATACAACGTACGCCTGTGCATGTATAGTTATTATACAATCTACCGAGGCCAGAGAAAGGAAATGACATAATGAGGTCCAAACCTCATACCTAGTCTGTGCGTCATTATAGCAAGAGAGCACGTGAGCAGCACACAACCAAACTACCGAGCAGATCTTACCATAAAACATTAACTCTAAAGCATCTTTTAATAAAAGTTTACTGTTAGAATCGTTACCTTAGGATTTATGTTTCATTCAAAATCCTATGTTTTAAACACTTTGTTTGGTAACATGACATCCCCTTGAAATAGTGTTGTCAAAGTGCCAGATGGAGTGCGTGTGTGGTCTCTAGCTCCCCCTGCCTCTGACGAGAGATAAATAAGTATGTAGGTCCTACACTTTGCTAAAGGACTTACGGTAATTACTAGATAGAGAAAATGCGAAAAGGGGTCCGGCCATCCAACTTTAAGGGGACCACGGCATCGACGCTGACCACATATCTCCGGGCGCGTAGCTTCGGACTCTGGGTGGGCTTACTATAGTAGTAAGGCTATCGTAAGCCGACTATACTGTCTACGTATTTATGTGCATATGCGAATATCTAATTAGGTCGCTGCTCTAGGATTGGGGGGTTGTAGTTACACAGATGAGGAATCTGACGTGCAATATGTAAGCAGTATTAGCGATCTAGATAGGCATCTCACCCACCCTGTTCGCCTACTCACGTGGGTGAGATAGGCAGTAAGTAGTCTGGGGGTGATGTTTGAGATTTGGAGGCTCTTTCGCAAGTCCTACTCGGCACGGGTGGTTAGCGCAAAGAGGCACGCAGGATTCTATGAATGGCACACTGGCTAGCTACTACTTGTTGCACGGGCTCCTGACGGAAAGGGCTCGCAACGCGCGATAGTCCTAACGGATGGTTAAGTAGACCGAAGCGCGCCTCACCACACCGGTCGCCTATGCGTTCCGCGCCCGCAGACAGCTAGCTACGGCCGGCGCGAGCCGGGCAATGAAGGAACACACATGGAAGGATTCCTGTTTGTTTGGAGACGCGAAACGAAAAAGCCAGGGGAGAAGGGAGGAAGCGAGAGGGGTTCGGACAGGCAAATTCATCTGGGCAAGCAATCAGGCAGAGGCCGTCCGTACGCATAGCAGGGCAACGCAACGCATGCAACACCAGCCACGAGGGAAGATCTGTCTCTGCCTCTGCCCTGCCTTGCCTTGCGCTGCGTGTCTCTCTATCCCAGCCATCCTGTTTCCAAGGATGTGATGCAGCCCAGCCTATATTCTCGTTGGGGAGAAGGTAGCAGTAGAGGTTCACGGCTTTGCAAGGGCGACGACCTAATGTCACCACACCTGCGGCCGTGATTGGTGGGGGAATCTTAGTGCGCCGCTTTCTTTACGTATGTGTGTGTGTGTGTGTGTGTGTGCATAGGTACGCCAGGTATATTGTTTTTTCGCTCTGGCCTTAACCCCAGCCACCAACGGTGGTGACATGCATGGCAGCATGGATATCATGGAGGGGAGGCCAAATCGAATGGGGGGGGGGATGGAGAGAGGGGTTAAAGGACTGGACTGGGCTGCGGCGTCATAGCTCTTGAATAACCCCTACAGTCCCTACCCCTCCCTCTTGTTTCTACCGCATGAAGGAATGGAGGTTGGTAGGTATGTGGGATTCTAGTTACTTGCGGCGTCATTGTTGGAGGCCTAGGTGACGATGTTCGAGTCAAATACCTACGTATATATCATACCCAATGATGTACAATAGTTTCAAGTTTCTGGATCATCCATCCAACCCATCCTCGCATGTTAGCTCTACATCCGGCGGAACAATCTCACGCCGGCAAGTGACTCAATTATTTTGGAGGGCTACCAGCTGAAATTCATTAGCCTAATTGGACGCTCTCGTGGTCGGGTCCCAGTTCAACTGCCATTCCGGCTCCCGAATTAGAAGCGGAAGCCAGCGGGAGGCTGGGAGAGGAACCTAACGTAGCGCAAGCGTAGTGTAGTGCGTCTAGTGTACCTAAGCAGACTATCTCTCGGCTGTTGAAATGCGCGCGCGAGGGTGTTTCCGTGATCCGGGAGGCGGAGCGAGCCCTAAACTTACGTCTGGCCTCTCGATTAATGTAAAACAATTTAGGTAGCCACAGACTCGAAGATTTTCAGCCTCCTTCGGCCCCATCGGAAAGCAAGTATGCGTAGGCCTTGATCAAAATCAAGGAAGCAAGAATGGGGGAATATGGGTAGGAAGAGGAGGGGGAGGGGGGGGGATAAAACGGGCTGGTAAGGACCAAACATCGCCGCATGTTCGCGTCCGGCTGATGTGACTCTCGCTATCGCAGTTGGCTATTACGTTGCGATACACGCACACACACTCTCTTTCTTTCTCTCTGCCTGCCTGCGTGCATACATACAATACATGTGCTGGGGCACCCACTACGGTTCTGTGGTTGCATATATGCTGCTATTTTGATACGGACTATGGATCGCCCGAGTAAGATGGTTGGTTATTTCAGTGCAACTGTGACACCAGTAATTCGTCTTGCTCGCTCCAGCCCCCCTTTATTGGTACGGCCCTATGGAGAGGAGAAACCGGCTTTAGACTTCTTGATTGGCAATCCAGACGCCGTGTCAGCCTCTTTTTTGTCCAGCACCCGTATCTGCCGCGGATAAGCACATGTCGTAAAGTGAAAAAAAGTAAGCTGTGATACCCACTGACAAGAGTGGCTGGATGTGGATTGTCGTCGGTTTTACAGTTCTGTACAGCATGCACTAGTTAGGTAGGTTAGGTACTCGTGTCTCAGTTCGTCGTGCTACCCACGACTATTCTTGGCCGGCGAGGTCTGATCGGACGAAAACTAGAACCGAAAAGCAAACATCGCTAGCACGCTGACTTCAAATTTACCTCGTTTGGGGCAAATGCGCAAACATTTATCTTTCTCTCCGCGTGCCATTCACATATGCAAGGCACGGCCAAATGTCTCATCTGATGTACTCAGGTGGCGTGAGGCCTTTGCGAAGGGGGTAAGCCATCTCTCGCGCGTGCCAGGGGCTATTACCTATTCCCTACTAACCAGGGCTGGAATACAGAGTAAGAATTGAAGTCTTGGCTTGCCCATCAGCACACCACCACCCTACCTCTAAAGTATAATCCGGATGGTACAGTAGAGAAAAGAAAAAATAAGATCGCATTCCCTTGCTCTGGGATTAGGGCCGACTTGGTGTCCTTCGTGCGTGATCTAAACGCACCCCTCATCTATCAAATATTATATTCTATGATTATTTTCACCAGCCACAGCTGCACAGTATGCGACTTTTCAGCGGGTGTCGCGTACGAGAAGGGAGCCGCACGGGTACATACAACGAGCCGCGTTCTATCGCTACCGAGACGAGTTGTATCTAATGACCATCTACCTACGTTGCTAGCCGTTAACCGATCCCGTGTTGTGGTGTATGCATCAGGTTCTGCTACCTATATCAAATGGAGTATCCGCATATATGGTGATCTTAACCACAAGAGCCGCGAGAGGTGAGCGAGCAGAAATGCAAATGACACGGCTGGTTTATTAGGCCAACTATCTACATACACAATATCTGTTGGAGTATGATAATATCTATTTGTACATACATGTATCGTAGTATTTCGGCAGACAAGCCCTAATACATCCCAAAGGCCACGATCTCAACGACCTGCATCCAAGGTGAGAGAGGATCTATCTAGGTGCTTACCTGGGCCAAGACCAGCCTCACCACCACTAATCACTAATCACTGCGCTACTCCAGCCATCCGATTCCCCCGTCTGAACTAACTCGCACCCCTGAAGGAGCGCTGCCCTGGCGCCCTAGCGCAGGATCACCGCCCTGGCAGGGTGTTTCGGAACGCTACACGACCTCCCTTTCGCAAAAATTCTTCAGAGCCCTAGTTAGCGTACGTGCAGATCTCTCTCTCGCTCTAGGGGTGCCGACACTACACTGCGCTAGAAGGACATGCCGACCATCAGGGCCTAAATTGAGACAAAATAGAAAAAAAAAAAAAAAAAAAAAAAAAAAAAAAAAAAAAAAAAAAAAGAAACGGCTAGGTAGTTGTCGGTATGCCCGGCGCGTCTACACTGCCATAGACAGACTAAACAGACCAACTGAGTTGATGACTGCATTCTTTCCACGAAGCTATCTAAACAAAGCGAAGCGCATACAAACATGCCATAAATAATACCAAGGAAGGGAATAATAGGAACAACAATCAATAAACCAAAACGGTATTTTTTTTTTCTTCTTCTCTTGTTTGTGTGTGGCGCAAATCCCGCCGCGTCATACCTACCTATTCCATCCAAGCGGACGCCCAAGCGAAGAAAGATTACCAAGGAAGTAATTTCAGCCCGCCCATCCGCCCCGGGCGGTCGCCCGCCGCCTTAGTAAATATGACGAGTGATGATGAGACAAAAAGCCAAAGCCACAGAGCGCGCCGTGCATGTGCTGCGCACTGCATATGGGCATAACAATACAATAATAACGCGCGGGGGTTAAAATTAACAAAAGCCAGAGTGGCTTAAAAAAAAATCAAGCGAGAGCGAAAAATAACCAGCAGGGTAGCTCATGACAATCTCTCTCGCAAAATGGCGCCAGCCAGCATACCTGGCTCCCGGTAACTATTCTGTAGTTGTTTGTTTGTGTCTCCGCGTTTGACATATGTGTCCTCTGACCACTACGTAATTTTCTGCAGCGTATTTTTCGTATCCCCTTGCGGTTCTTGGTTGGGCGCGCAAGATTACCTAAGGTAGTAAGGTACTAGAAATATTACTAAGTGTGGATAGAGTTATCTTATCGGTTAGCTGACAGAAACTCTATTCTCCGTATGCAGCGCAACGTCGATTCTTGGCGCACGAGGTCTCCACGCGGTCCGCGGCCTGCAGAGCGCGCGCGCGGGAAGCTTGCATGCGTAGGGACAAGACGGCATCATCGTAGAAGACGTAGCCTTATACTGGATACCACCTGCACTAACACAACAATAGAGCATAGCGCCAATCAATCAATTCTGTTTGAGGTTAGAGTTGAATTCAGAGTAAAAGTCACCAAGTTGAAGATCGTAGAAAGTGAATGGACAAGGTTATTGAGGAGATTTCTCGCATTTGAATTTCAGCCTCTCTATTCTACCGCTACAGTTGAGTTGGAGTACAGCAAAAACAAAAAACAATCAGGGTATATCCAATCCAGCCAGCCAGTGAACAAACCCGGGATGCCACATGGCCAGCCAGCTCCATGCACTCTTCCATCCAGAGTACTCTATAAGTCGCTGCAAGCCCAGACGAATGAGAAAAAAACGCCCTGCGCGCAGACTAACAAATCCAAAAGCAGCCGTCCCATCGATAGCTAGGACAGCCAGATATCCTCCAATAAACATCATTAAAGCGTATTTCTCGCCAACCTAGTAGCGTGGTAATAACCCGCCGTAGATATATCCCGTGGCGACTCTCCGAAAGCGGGAACCGATGTATCGGTCCAAGTAAACAAAAGAAATTAAACCAATTCCTGCGAGTCCTAACTTTTATCTTCCGTGAGCCCGAATGCCCCTGCATTAATCAGAGTCACTCGTGTCCTCATTCGTGTCCTGCTGTGCTTGCGCGGCGCGATATGTAGTAATCGTAAGATGAATGATAGAAAAGCGCAAAATTCCGTCGCACTGCCTCATCGACGTCTCTTCTCTCATCCTGTTCTGCTCTTGGGGTATCTCAAAAAATGGAAACAGCTGAGACAGGAAAAAGGGCACGGAAAAGCCATCTTCCCCCACGATGCCAAAACTGCCTTGAGGCCTGAGTAATATGACAATAGTAACACATCACATAGGAAATTCCGAGAAGGGAAGTCCGTGGGAATAAAACCAATCAAAAAATCCCGGTAGTGATACACGACGGCCGCGGCCGTCTCGATAAAGGTGGGTTGGTTTTGGGTAGAGAGATTGTTGATGTAGCCAGAGGGCGGGTCCTGGATGAGCCTGGGGGGAAGCAATCACAGGAAACCAATGGCGGGTGATATAAAGCCAACGGGAGAAAAAAATCCTTCCGATGGCGGAATTTACTGCGTTGGCCTCTTCAAAATGTCCTCGCAGTTGGCGTCAAACCGGAGATTCCAAAGGCGCACCGATTGCATGAAGCGCTCCGTCTTCTCGAGCTCACGCTCACGACCAAAGAGGGTCTCGACGAACTCGATGCCCGAGTTCTTGCCGAGTTGGGCGGCCTCCCGCTTCTTGCTGGCCTTCAACATGGGAGACTCGCATCGCTTGAGAAGAGACCGTAGCTTGTCCGTCAGGCGCTCGCCTGACTCAATGAAATCCTCGATCATTTCCCGGTTCTCCTGGGCCCGGACCTTGGAAACGATCTCCTCCGAGCGCTTTATCTTCCCTGAGAGCTGGATCAGGAGTAGCCACATCTCGCCGGCCATGTCCGAGATGGGTGTTGCCGCCCCGTGGTGGTACACGGTCCAGTCGTATATCCATTTACCTAGCGAGTTGGCATCGAACACGCTACCCAGCAACATGATGGGCTCCTCAGTGGGGTCCCAATTCTTCAACGAGTAGCCAGCGGGGATCCGGTACTTGGCGGCATCAGCCTCCGTGGCTCGGGGAGCCGCTGCTGTTACTGTCTTCTTGGGCAGGGCGGCTGACGGACGAGCCGTGGCGGGACGCTGGATGTTAGGTACGGCCCCTGAGGAAGGGTGACGCGAGTGGGTAGTACGGTGACCAACTCTCGTAGCGGAGCGTAGCGGGGGTTCCTCATAACGAGCATAATCGGCCTTCTCTTTCTCAAAAGAAAACGTGGGGATAGCCTGTGGGTAGTAGCGGGAATCAGTGGCATGCTCGGGACGGTCAGTGTAATAGTCATAGAGATTTCTGTGTCTTGAACTCTTCCACTGCGGCCTTATTACATAAACATAACCATGTCCCGCCTCGATAACTTCGTCTTCGTCGGAGTCCCCATAAGAGGCCCGATAGCAGGTGAAGGACCTGCGCCGCTCGTGTCGCGCGGGCGCTGGTGGGGGATAGTCATGATGATCAAAATGGTGATGGTGATGCTTCGACCCCTTATGGGAAAAACTACGCTTTCGCGAACTCACTTGCGGGCTTGGGCCGGTGGCGTACTCGCCGGTGCTCTTGTATCGCGGTGAGAAGGCGGTCGTCGGACGGGGGATGTACTCGCCGAAGCCGGTGCTGGCGCCGCGGACGTGGGTTCGAGTCGCGGGTCGTTGCGGGGTCTTTGCTGGGTAGAATGGGTAGTGATGCGGCGACGGTGTTGGCGAGGGGCTATTCACGTCGTAATTATTATAGTAAGGGTCAGCGCCTCTGTGAGGCGTGCCCGAGTACGGCGAACCGAAGTGGCTCATGTTGACGTCGCGAACGAAGCCTGCGGCGAATGTTGCTGCTGTTGGTGGCTGCGATGTTCCGACTGACGCCTCGTGGATGAAACGAGACGAGAAAGCGCGCGCGCTGTTGTTTCGCGAAGACCAAAGACCGAAAGCTGCTGTCAATCGAGCCGGTGCTGTTTTTCGCAGTCGCCCCCCTTGGCCGCGCGCGTAGTGTTGTAGGGTGTTTTCGTGTGGTGGTTCCTGTCTGTTGAGAGAAGTCTGCTCGCGCCTGATGTCGTGACGCTGTAGAAAGTGACGCCCGTCACCTGGGATTGTGGTCGGTAGGAAGAGGAGAGGAAGACCGACTTCTTTGTGAGAACATGCTATAAATGTGAGATGTTATCCCCCAGGGCGAGGATGGGTGAGCAGGAGTGAGTAATAATCAAAGTCGAGCGTCGTCGACTTCGATTATTAAGAATGCGCGAGAAGGAGCTGGATCTCTCGGAATCCAGGCTAGCTAGCAATGACGAATCGATTGGATGGATCGATATCGATGGGGTTCGGGACGGTCGAACGAGCGTCGAGATCGTGAATCGCGGCGATTGAGTCAGAGCTATGGCGAGAGCCAAATTGAGAGAAAAAATGACATGTAAAGGTGTGTTGGGTGCGGGTGCGTAGCTTTTGTATGAGCGAGCAGGTAGCGAGTCCTTTGTGGGACTTGGCTGTGGGGACTAAGCTTGTCTCCCCTGGTTAAAATTTTTTATTGTTTTTTTTTATCACTCTTATTTTTTTTTTTGCCCTGTTCTTTGGCGCGACGGGGGCAGGAAGCCAAGGCGTGCAGGGGAGGGCCACACACGGAACTCGCTGAAGCCCTGATCCTTGGCAAATAAACCTGCTAGCAAGCTAGGCCCGCTAGTGGTGTGTGTACAGCACTGTATGTGCCTCAAAGGGGCAGAAGGGGGGGCGAAAGAAGAGCGACCCGGGGGAGTACGATAATCCAACAACTACCACTTTCGGCCTAGCGTCGCCCTCGACAGATTGGTAATGTCTTGTCAGGCACCGCCACAACGTCCGAGAAGCTTCCGTCTCGCACTTTGTTGCCCAACGCAGCACAAGCGCCTCGCACCAATCACTGGCTCTACCGGCACAGCGGACCGGGTGCTGCTAACAGTCTCGCCGTCGGCCCCCAGTTGGGTCCGGTGTTGGAGTCTAGCGCACTAGCAGTGCCTGAAGCCGCCTGTGCAGAAGATCGCAGTGGAGGACTGCAGTGGACAGGTGCGGTGGATTGCAGTCATTCGATTAGTGGACCGAGTTTGTTTTTCAGCTGTCGCCTGTCGCAAGTCGCCCCTCATTGATCAGCTCTTCGGCTTTCCCTCTTCTTGGTGGCCTCGTTTGCCGTTCCAGTTGCTGTCATGTGAAGCTGCGTCATAAATGACTGGTCGATGAATCACTTCCAATCAGTCAATCGGCTAGCCAGGCGATCAGATCAGGGCGATTGTAAATGTAGAACAATAACACAAGCCACCCCTTTTTCCCATTTGCCACAACCGTAGACCTGATACGGCAATCCCGTAAGAGCAACACGATCAAGGCCTTCGGGATTCCAAAGGACCGGGTCAGCAAGGGTCGCGAATACGGTGATCGTTGCGCAATTGGCACCCAGCCTCTGCGTAGGATTCCAGGACCTTTCCACAATGCCTGATACAATGGCGTAATCGTGCTGTCACAGTCATTCGCCGGCGATAATCGGCAAATACGGAAGTTGGCGGCTTTCGTGGTCCTCGATGCCTAGTAAATCCAAGCAACCGTACCGTAGTGTGGGTATTGTACTGTATGTACTGTCCGTCGCTCCTAATTCCACGTCGTGAAGTCTCTGACTGTGCGAAATGCCCTACTATGTAGTACGTACACCTAGTAGTCTGTGATAAGAAGGATGCTTGGTGGATGCCAGTGCTGCCGGGGTCGTCCCAGATAGCCAGGAATGATTTGGGATCTGAGCGAGGATCGTAAATTGGTTCGGAGTTTAGCGAAATTGAGATGTGGTGTAAGTGAGAAAAAGGCCCAGAACACGAGCGCTGCCGAGGCTTGCTAAAGTCCGCGCCGTCCGTGTAATGTTATAATCCCACTAATATCCCAGTCGTTCAGACTATAAAGCGAGGAAAAATTTGCTCCCAGGGCACGGAATAGTAATTCAAGAGATGAAGAAAAATTGAGGCTGGACACCACACGGCCAGTTTCCGTTGTGTAAGTGAGTGCACGGGATGGAGGCGACTGTGACTAGTATCGCATTCGCAAACAATTCGCGCAATGAGTAGTAACAATAGTCGCCATATATGTAGTAAGTACGCCGTTGATAAAAGTCCAGGCAGAAATCCGAGCAAGGAATTGTAGTTTTTTATCTCCGGCAATTATTAGTTATAGTGACTCAATCCTCAATCGGGCTGGGAGCTTGGCCAAGCAAGTGCCGGTAGTTCCAGATGTTGATGTTGCGCAATAGCCACTGTTGCCTGTATGTATGTAAAAGTGCACGGACGGGCGGAGCAGATGGCAAATCCACTGTCTAAGTCAAACAGGCCTGACGCCACGGCCACTTTAGGGCTTGAACACTACCCAAGTAGGATGTCGAGGGAAATAGGTAGACCAAATCCCTAGTATTTGGCTTGTCTACCAAGGCTGTCAGAATGAGTGGGTGGTGGTGCGGTTGAATGAAGCGCGCACGCATGTGGGATTGCAGTTTTCTGATATAGTCCTGCCGTCCAGGCTAGGAAATTGCCCGGAGAAGTTACAAACGCTCAATTGAGTACAGGGCCACAGGGCCACAGGGCGATGAGGAGATGATCGAACGGGCAGCGGTAGGCTGTGAGGCAGGCCGTGAAGCAAAGGATACACACCTTGACGGCTCCGGAATTCTATTCCCACAAACGAAACGACACGACGGTGCACTGGTTTGATCCACCGAGCCAATTCCAAGAATGCGGCTCAGAGAGGATGGCAGATAGGTAGGAAGCAGACGGCAGATGGCAGCAATGGTAGAAATGGCAGACGGCACAAATATGTACGTGCTCCTATGGCACTTGTCGTGGATGGATGGCGGCGTCACTTACTGTACCGGGGTGGATAGGTCTACTTGTAAGTAGGCAGGCAGGTAGGCAGGTAGGCAGGTAGGCTAGGGAAAAAGGGAAGACGATAAACAGACAGCCCTCTTTCGTCATCGCCGAGTGGCCTTGGTTGTGAAGAAAGTGAGAAGGAGGGTGAGATCGCCAGATAGAATGTGTGATCTTCTTCTTGTTCAGTCTTCCCCCACTTCTCAAATCTCATCAGGTGTCCAAACACCTCTTCCGTTCTGGGTCGAAGGAGGGGGAGGGGCATGCAGCATATACCAGGCACAGACCGGCCGGAGGTGGTTAACGTAACCTACCCAGTCTAAGTACTAAGTAATACCTCACCATGTCGCATACGACGTAGGTACTGACTTGACTTAATTACAGCATACTTACTTATGGTAGAGTACACTCACCCGATGCCGATGTCTTGTTTTGTCTTGTCTTCTCGTGGGTGCTCAGGACTTACCTACCTGTCTATGCTATGCAGGTATGTCGTGCATCATCCAGTTAATATCTTTATATAGTACGTACTACACGTGCACGAGCGATAATTGGCAGCTAGAGTAGTTGGAGGGGAGGATACATCCCAGGCCAATAAGAACGTGAAAGTGGACTTGGACGATGTTGGGCGGAGAGGAGCCTCGGTACGGTACAGCATACATATCAACTCCCACTTCGACTTCTTCGTCGCCTTTTCCGTCTTTGGATTGAAAACCACATGTCTGTCCGAGGAAGATCGAAGATCTGGACCGAAGTAGTCGATTCAGCTCGAGTTGACGGTCGGTGTCTTTCCGCTCTAGCCAGAACGCACCCTCAATGGACACAGAGCACACACACTCGCTCTCGCACCCGACTCTCTTCTCATGGGCCAGGGTTTCATTGGGCGCTTGCGTTCTGTAACGGGAGTGGTCGCCTCCCAGCCCCCCTACATTCACAATCACATCACAGCTGCGAGGTACTGTACTACCCAGCCTGCTTATATAGTGCCTACAGTACAGAAGATATACATATAAGTAGGTGGTATTCGGTGCTTACCCGTATCGGATGTGACGGAAGAGAATCCTCACGGACAGACAGCAAGACCTCATTGCCCGTGAATGGTGTATACTACAGCACTGCAGCACTGCATGTATGTACAGCATACAGTACTGAGTATTGATACATCGGATGAGTGAACTCTGATGAATGTAGTGCAGCCTGCTAGTTTTGTAGTGAGTCACCATGTACGATATCTATACCACTGCCCAGATAGGCCTCAAGACATCGTGACTCTCACCACGCAAGTAGCTATTCACGCATTCCCGTTATCAACCATGACTGAACTCCTCAACGGGGATTGGATTGGTTCATGCTAGAGACGGTCATCTGCACCTCCACATGCATCGTGGGGAAGAAGAGGCCCAGGCAAAAACGTGGAGTTCGCCGCACAGCGTGTCCACCTTGCCCACCCTCCCTCGCATCTCCAACCCCCTCTGCCAATGGTGAAGTGAGGAGGCATGCCCACCTTCATGTATGATGTCTTCCATTTGTTCTATTTGTAGCTACCTAGTCTGGGCGCTTGATTCTTTCGGTCATCGACTTACATATCGATCCATCCTACCTACAGCATATATCCTCCTTCGCTATCTGACCCAACCTACCTAGCCAAGAGAGATATCAACAGCACGTCCCGCGACTTAGACCGTAATACGAGCGAGAAGCGGCAATAGTTAAATGATTGCTATTTATGCTGTACACTGCTTACCTACACTAAGAATGCCGGCACTACTGCCTATACTATTAGAGGTATAATGTCCTAATTGATTGATAGCCTGCACACTAAGTATAGGTAGTGCCCGTACTTACTGCACTCAGATACGCTATACTATTCTAGAATGCTGACCAAAGATACCTACCAACCATTTTAGAACCCGGTAGCCTAAGTATTCATGTATTACCGTTGCATTCGGTGGAATTAGAGACGAGCTGAGTCAGGATCAGCAATCCAAACACCAGCCACCACTTGATGGGTGCTGAGTTGAGTGGTTGAGAGTCTGCGCTGGACTCAGTTATATGCTACCTATTAAAATACACAATTCTCATAGGCTGCCCCTTTTCCCCTCTCATTGGCTCTGACTTAGTGGTCATCTGCCACATGGCTTCTCTAGAATTGCCGAGCTTGCATCCAACAACTTGACTGTAGAATTCACATGTTGGCCTTGCACCCAATCGATGCGAGATGCTGCGCAATCCTGGTGAGGTGAGAGCACGGTGCTCATTTTGTTGGCTAGCATGTCTCAAGCCGACACATTGTTTCGGTATTATTAGCCCGCCATCATGTTATTTGTAGCACATTGGCACCTACACGAAACCCGCCCTGGTTAGATCGTGGCCAAGACCCGACCCATGAAAAAACTCTTCACAATCCTGCCGTTATCTCTCTGGCCTCAATCAGTTTTGCGATTCGTAAGAATCGGCAGCAACAATGGGCTTGATCCTGTGTATGACTCTACGTATGACTGACTTTGCGGTTCGGCTATGATGAACACTCCCTTAATCTAGATAATTACACCTAGGATACACGATGGTGTGTACAAGTAATGACGTATACCTACACACACTCTCTCTTGTGCAACGGTCTCATAATGAATAGAACAAGATGATTATCACCAAGAAACATCAAACCATGCGCCGTACTTATCATCCGATAACGCATGATGACGATTGATGAGCCTCAAAGCTTAATTACACTAGAGAAAAGGGGTGCGGCTCAACAGCATGCCTGTCCGGGACGGACTCTCATGCGCATGTTGAACATCAAAAGCACGGATACCATTCCGGCCATCGTTAATCTCGACCCGTTTCTCATCAGCCTCAACGTCAGGGGGGTGGCATGGCGTAGCCCCGTACAGTATCACCAGAACTGTCCTAGGCAGTCGACGATCAGGTTACCATTTTATTTTATTTATTCCTTAGTTTTCAGGCCAAAGATTACATCCACGACCACGGGTCGGTCCATCAAGCAAAGATGTGGATCGGCCGGCGTGGGAAATTAGCGTTGCGCAGACAATATCCACCCCTTTCGAGCTAATCCTTCATGTTGGCGGCACACCTCATGCAGACCCAAGCTTCTTTTGATGAGCGATGACCATCCGTCAACCAGATACAGCATAGACACCCCTGTGGTCTCGCCTCTGCCGTCGCATTTCTCACCGGTCGGGCTAGCGCACAACTACCTGCTTCTTCCCAACGAGGAAAAATTTGCTTATTCGTTTCATATTTCCGTGCCCAGCTCTCACGCCCTCTCTGAACGAATTCCTGACTGTTAACTTCACACCGACTTGAGATTCCCCTCCCCCCAAGCCAGTAGTTGCCAGTAGTTAGGTACGCACTCTCCGATCTCGTCGGTCTTTCACCAAGGTGACTCACAACAATGGACGTCATGGTGTGGTACTTTGTCGTGTTTATGCCGTGATGCCCGGCCGACGTTGGTCCTCTCAATGCACTGATGTCCAACTTAAGTCCAATTTGATGGGGCTGAGCGAAATGCTGTCGAATGTATGGCCAATTTGAGGGCCTCGCTTTCAGGCCGCATGCACTTGTAGAGCTCCCGATTGGAGCATTTGTGGGCTCTGCAGGGTAATAATCCAAAGTACACACCCTGCCTAGATGACTAGAGAAGACCGGCACCAAACTGACCTCTTCGTCCTATTCCCATCCCTTACCCAATAGCCCGACCGAAACGGTCTAGACACACTCCACCGAGCCCTTTGTCCTTTGACACATCGTCAACTAACGAGAAACAACCCATCGGCGTCGAGCCGAAAATAGGAGCCCTCACCAGACAACACCTCGCGACTATCAAGCAGATCCTCGTCCGTTGTCACTCACCGACAGTTGTCTTCTCGTGAAGACGGAGGGCGGTCTGCATTGTTTCATGCCTCATCTGCAGGAAGACGAGGCGGCTGCTGTAATTTCGCCGAGCTGGCCCTGGTCCTTGGCCCATGGCAGAACCCATGACAGAACCCAGGGGGCTCTGACGTAGCTGAGCGCACAAAATGAGATATAGAAATCCAAAATTCTTGTTGGCTGGTGTCGCGAAACGAACCCCTCCTGCTCATGCGACTGCCCCTCTCACTTAAGACAGCGAGGTCGCATAGCAGTCGACAACGGAAAATCGCACAGAAAAAAAAAAAAAAGCAAAGATGACACAATAATCTGTGGTGGGCAGGAAATTATCGACGATGACATGCACAGACAGCGCAGCGACTTGCTTCTCCTGCAAACGCTGACACTGCACACTTATCAGCTATGTATTGCCGCTTTACTCTCACCATCACGATCCAGATAGCGCAAGATGGTTTAATACTCAGACACCTCGAACCCTATGATGACTATGCTTAAAATTATATTATGCCCTATACAGCTGATAGTCAGAGTGACTAACCAGTAAGACCAGCCAGAACTATCGTCATTGACACCCACCACGCGCACTACGAAAGGGGATCACCCAACCAAGAGGTAGGAAACAGTTGATCTAAAGTTGCATTGTGCAAACTTATCATAACATGATGTCGAGCCTTTGCTGTGTTGTACAATCTACTGATCCATGCATTATCCTCACCGGGCCGTCGTTCTTTCACGCTGACTTTAGGTGTTGGCCCAATGGCAGCATCGGGCTCACGATATCGGCTCCCTCTCGCTCGTACCATCGAGATAACAGCATCTCATTATTGCGAGATATCACCCAAGAGAGGCGGATCCCAAAGCAGAGAGGCCAGCGCAACAACAAGATTGGCGCCCCAACGGGATATTTATGCGCCTGGAAATGTGCGACGAGAAGCTGCTGATGTTGCTGCCGCTGCTGCAGGCGGTCCGGTCAAGCGGCGATGCACGACGCACCCAGGGTGCCGCAATCATGGTGAGAGATAGCGTAGGCTAGCGTAGCGTAGAAGAGCCGGACTCACTAGTTACATGAGCAGGGTGTCTTGACAGCAAGCATGCACATGCACGATGCTTGCCTCGCTTTTCGATCTCTGTCTTATTGGCACATATTAAGGAGCCCTCAACGACCCAGATTTCCGGGAGTGTGCGTGAGCGCACGAGAGAGAGAGAGAGGACGCTCGTTGACGTGTCACTGGCGAACCACCATTGCCCAAGACCCTAATTACGCGCTTGAAGTGTGGCTGAGCGCCCATTCAGACATGTGAATGGCCAAGCCAAGGTGTGACATGGGCAATGCGAGCTTTCGACGACAGAAGAGATCCGGGAGCGTCGCCACTCCACTCATTCCGGAAGCTTCCCTTTTTCGTACTCGCTCGCCGCACTGGAGACATTTTCCTGCCCGAGTGACAAATCTCGACGTCATGAAAACTTCTTTTTTGCAACTTCTTACTGGTATTTCTGTCCTGCGTAGAATATTCCTCAGGCTTACGAACTTCCCCATTACCAACCACTATTCGACCACCTACTTTGTAATTATCTCTACACCATGGAATACCTATACCTACATTCCTTCGATGTATTATTGGCACCCCCTGCCCCGTTATTAGGCATCCCTAGATCTATAAGTCAAACACCCAGCGCCAAATAAGGTGCCCCGGCGATAAGAACCCGACAGTTGGGAAATGGGTATTCCACATATCATTTCTGGCAAATACCTATGCCTGCTTTCTTCACGTTCGCCTTCTATTAGTCATCTGACGTTCTTTGGCGACTAATTTTGCCGCACACCTGTTCAGTGATTTGCTGCCTCGATGTCTCACTCTGAGTACGCCAGGCATACCTACCTACGTACGTTAATGCCTAGTTTGTTACGCCGTGTGTCTCCTGCTACTACTAGGTGATGTCACGGGGCACAGTCGAGTCAAAGTAGGGAGCGATGCGACGACATTTTTGCGCGCCCTTTGGGCCCCCCTCTGACGAAGCGCCAAACTCGACTACCTAGGTACACCACACCAGCGGACAGAACAGGGTCCTAAGCGCTCCGCTCCGGCATCGCCACCTAGGAGACGAGAATAGTGGTCACTCTGTCATAGTCCACCGCCAGGTACACACCTACCGTAGTAGGGCCGGGATTACGCCCATCCGGGGGCCATGTCGATGTGTGCAATGGTGACTGGCAGCGGGTTCTTCTTCTCTATCAGTGGACTGCCCGCTTGCTTACCGCGTACCGTTCGTTTCCGGATAGTACGGAAGTTGGATACCAAGTAATTTTCACGCTGGGGCTGAACATGGTAGGTACTTAGGCAATGTATGTATGGCTAGCCGGCTACCGTATAGGCAGCAGTATAAGACTCGAGAGGCGAGGGATCCACCCACGCGACGACGCGCCTATCCAACCTAGATCTGGGAAAGACTACCTACAGAACAAGAAAGAGTGTTGTGCGTGCGGGTTAGGGCTGCCGAGTGCATGGCGTTGCGGCTTTTTGGTTGGATGGAGAGGTTTCCGTCAGCCCAGGCCAGCCCCTATCACACCGCACAAACTGGCGGAGGACTATGACTAGGCGAGTGTCTGGGTAGGTTTGGCGACAGGCTTGCGTCGAGGCTTTCGTGTGTCGTCGTCGCCTTGCTCTGCGATGATTCGAGGTCATCGCGTCGGCTGATAGGGTGTATCCTATCATGAGTGTGAATTTGCCTTCGCGGCGTCCAGCTAGGGCGATAGTATGAAGAAAGGTCTACACATACAGCATGGGCCTCAACTTGCCACTTTCCTATACACACCTCCCTCAAATTCATAGGTTGGCCCTTGCACTAATGATTATTTTTATTTAATTTCATGATTATATTCGACAGTGTTGATGCACTGGGTGTATGTTTCGGGACGAACTGATGAGATCTATCACCAAGTGACTCACTCCCCAGATCGCCAACGGATACTCGCTTACCTCGTAGCATAGAGTCATATAGATAGCCAGCCCTAGACCCCAAGATTTAATACTACTACGTCGTTTTCATCCCTATAATCAGTATATTCGTCACCAGCACTGCCTGTTGGCGTTGCACCATAGGACCCCGTAGGGCGGTAAATTACGTCGCAGTCCAAATGAAATGATTCACACTACGCAAGCGGCTCATAATTGCTCATTCATCAAAAAAAAAAAAAATCATAAATTTGACGATCACAATACTAGCCAATCTAGGCAACTCATGAGCTTGTGAGCTGGATGATTTTGTGATCACGTGGAAAGTCCGTCGTCGTATGTGTTCACTCTGGAGACAATGTATGAGGCGAGATTCACGATGGGAGGCCTCCGAGATATCCAATAACGTTTCACGAAGTATCTCGAGTCACAGCTCTGAATTGTTATCCAGTTGCTCCAAACCGTAGATTGGGTGCTGACACTCGTCGAAACGGCCCGTCAGACGAAAGGCAATGACTCACTCGCCTTAGCGACAAATCCAAGCGGCAATAATTGCGGAAATGAGGCTCTTGGTCCATCTGGATCCAACGGACGTCGCGTGGTGAATTCGTCATCTGAATAACATGACTGCGACCGCATCATATGAAATACCACCCTAGTTCTACTTGTAAGTCCGGTTTAAGCTGTAAATCCGAATGAGATGTTTGGCCGGTAATTTCGCAGGCACCGCAGCTGCGGTAAGAGTCGTATTGTGCAACACACCCATCCCGAGCTGTCGCGACGGTCAGTTTCATCTGGTTACTTCGGACTGTTGGCATGCGGCTGTGTGTTCTGACCGCCTTGCGCAAGCTATGGTCATGCTAGGTAGCGCTGCAACGCCACGGTTATGAGACCTGTAAGTGATTCGCAGCCTAACCCGATATGCTAGCCTCGCACCGAATGTGTATGACTTCGATTTCGGTTTTCATTTACAACGGCGGTTACAGAAGCGTTCATCGGGGCGTTGCTACCTAATGTATGACTAACTTATGAACTCCTAATAGCTCTTTTGTTTATCAGTGAGATTGCCAAAGCTTGTAAATAGAGTGTGAGTATAATTGAGTAATGCCGCATCGATGAGATACGCCCTGAAGCCTTGGTGTCGTTCTCATGCTAGATTGAGATATTGGGTAGGGCATCATTATATCAACGTGCTTCATAGGCTTTGAACGGCAATAACCTGATCCTGGCCTGTCCCTGTAGTGCATGAACTGTGAACCGACGCAATGTAAAACCCCGAGGCAGTGTTACGTAGAAGATGTATGCTATCTTCCGACTAAGTCCCTATCTGCACCATCGCTTAGATCTATGATTCGTATTCTACACATACGCCGGTAGTCATACCAGTAATCATCTCATATTTACGACAAGTAGCAACACCGGCCGCAGTAGTCTTTCGGTGTATGCGAACAGCCACGTGAAGGTCTGCGTTATTGGCTGCTAGTTGATTAATGCGCTTGAGACGCTTAGGGAATTTTACGATCGTAGCTAAGCGGGAGGCTGTAGGTGGAAGCTCTCACCGTATGTTCTAGTATGCTACATTCTCCGGGCGCTAATGCCTCTAGATCATGCCGTCATATTTGGTTCTAGGCTAAGGTGAGTCACCGCATTATCGAGAAGATATGCAGGTCTCAGACGTCTCAGACGTTTTGTCGGTGTATCCTGCTGAGAGACATATTCTATGGCGCCTGGTTCCATTTATAGAGAGCGATTTCTACGTGGCAGGATTGAGGCGAAGGGAAAGGAACCTTTTTAGATACAGAGGACCCGTGTGGTCGTTGATCATCTGAATACATCCTTTGACTGCCCGGTACGTTTGCAACTGTGATTTGCATTATATCCCGTTGATCAACACGACGTGAGCTGCAACAATCTGAAGCAGGGCGCGTAAGCTTAGAGAGCGAGTGAATATCCATTGCCCTTCTCCATAGCTCGCTGCCACGCTGGCCTAGCCACACAACGATCAAGCCATGCCTTCACGTTTGGGTATGGCGTAACGTCCACGACCTTGCTGTCGTGCACCGTCTGTATGAAGAACAGCATTATGAAGTCGGCCCTTGTCGGATTCCCGTTGCTCACGAAGTACTCCTGGTCCTTCAGTATGCCATCCATGTACTTGAGCTGCGCATCGAGCTCCTTGTCGAGATATCCCACGTGAAGCATGGCGCTGACGGCCGCGACGAGGGGCCGTATGAAGAACGGCGACAGGGTCTTTAGGTAGTACATCATCATAGCCGTCATGGCAGTCAGCGCGAAGCTCGCCTCGGCGAAGCCTACAAGCTCTTGCTCGCGCACGACATCGTGGGCGTCGTCGCTACCGGAGACTTTGAACTTGCCCGCGCTGTCGTATGTGGCGATGAGGTAGGCTGTGATGGCCGACCGCTCGATGATGACGCGCCCCGACGCGGTGATCAGCTGCGGGGACTTGCCGAGAGGATGTGTCTCCTTGAGACTCTCGGGCGCGCGGCCCTTGTCCCGACCGCTCTTCTGACGCTCAAACAGATTGAGATTATAGGGGATCTCAAGCTCTTCGAGAAGCCAGAGGATGGTTTGCGATTGTGAATTCTAGATTATTGTCAGGTGAGTCTACTCCGATGCCAAGACACTATTGTGTCGGGGTAAGCGTACGTTGAGATGCTGTAGTGTTGGCTTGCCTGCTGCGTCTGCTGCCATATTCCTTATTGTGTTTCAATTATACTTATCAGTGATCACGCGGCGAATATAAATTTATGAAATGGACAGGCTTGGTGATATGAAGTGTGTGGTGACAGATCGGTTGTGTTGGTGCACCTTAATCATTAGATTTCTAGTGACTCGGCCGAGGTCATCTCATTTTCCTACTTCGGCAAAATTCACCCCTTCGGCGCTAAGAGAGATGACGTCGCTCCCTCTTCATCCTATTCACCTATATGACATGTCTGCTTTCAATCATTCATTTCAGTTCAAATAACCTTTTGAGTTATCTCAGGATACCTGTTATGCTTGACTTGGGTTAGATATGAATTTATTCGTTTGCTGCTACTGAGATGACTATTAAGATTTTGTCTCATTTCTCATTTTGGATCTCATAGATTGCTAGGTTACCTAAGCACGTCGCTGAGCTCCTTTATTCAAGCCGGCAGCTCAACAGCCGACGCTTTTGCGTGCTCTAGCTGCTCGAACTTATCCTTCATATTCCTCCAAGTGTCGTATATAGTTTTCAAATCCAATTCCTCGTCCGACAGGCGCTCCAATTCCTCGTGAGCATCCTGGACTTGTTTCTCGTATGCAGACCCATTCTTTAGATATTGCTCGCAGATGTCTTTTTTCCTCGTAGCAGCCTCAACCATTTTTGTCATTCCCTCGAATTGAGCACGAGAATATTGGGACCCCAGACGCGCGATTTGTAACTCCTCGGATATAGGCGGATGAGCTCGCGTTCTAGAGCTTGCGATGTCATCGGGGCTTTGAAGGATGCGCCAGACGCCCCGACTTGGTATCTTGGCGGTATTGATTGTGTAGGCACATGGCATCCTTACGAGCTTGTAGATATGGTAGTAAACGACATCGTCACAGCCGCATGGAACCCAGCGCACAGTATATTGGCAACATTGGTGTGCTAGACATTCACGGCCTTCGATGTGCCTCGAGGTGGCGGCAACGCAATCAGTATCTTCCAGAATTGTGAAGGGGTTGACAACATATAAACTTGGGTTAGATGGGAGGCGCATCACGGGCCGAGCATCGCACGCCATCCTATGGGTTACAATTTCGAGACACATTCTGACTTCTGGTTGAGGTTTCTGGATCGTCCGTAGGCTTTTCTATCTGGAGTATGGTATCCCGGCTGGTGTGCTATGCTCATATCAGTGAAGCATTTCGCTCTTGCCTTTTCCTAGGGGTTGCAGCTTCTTTTAAAGGTAAGAGGCCTTTAGGGACTATGTTCTTCATGATGATGCTACTATGCGAATCAAAGTGGGACAGTTCACAAAGAAGTCTGGCAGAAGTCCTGTATCTCTGTATGAAAGTTTGGAAGTTTGGCTTTGTCGCGGGCTGAAGAAGGGGGGATAGGGGTGGTTTGTTGCCATTGATACAAAGGGACTGTGACAATGTCTTAGAGTAGCTGAGGGTTCGCGTTCTGGCAGAACATCAAGATACCGGGCGCCTAGATTCTGGTATCCCGTAGCTATTTTACGTGGCACTATCTAGTTGGTTATGTCATGAGCTCCTAGCCAATGATACTAGAACTGCTTGTCAATCGAAAGTTGTATGATTGACAACATCCACGTCGAATCGTAGTATGTGCCAGGTGGCTGGCTGTAACTCACATGGTATATTACCTTCCCCAAATAGCCATGAAGGGCGCCTTTTAATTTGAGGCGATTTCGGCTAAAGGCAGGCTTGGTCTCTTCAGTGTGAGATTTTTCTAACAATCTGCTTAGTGTTACTATTATTGCCGTCTCTAAGGCGTCTTCGGAGAGATAGGGGGCAAATTCGACCCAGTCGGCCGTCATGTTTCTATATCACACCTTAGCACCGCGAATAATTAATATTTTGGATGAATCGGCTTGTGTTTCCTCCGCCGAAAATAAGCTGTACGAATATTTAGCAGCACATTACTGCTATGTAAGTTGAGACGATGGTTAATTCGGCGCGGAAGCGACATAACAACCCATCGTGAGACGACTTAGGGGCTCATCTCACGGCCCATAAGTTAGTCTCATATTCTTATCACTTAACTTCTAGTGTTTTCCCTTCGGGCCGTGAATCTTTCCTCCGGTCGCCCGTAAACCTGGATAGCGGCTCGTCCACCTTGGCCTCTATTGCAAGGCTCCTAGGCTACTCGTGGTATTAACTCGGGGCCGTGAAGGTTGCATCTTGAATAGTACGTGTTCCTAGTTCAAGGCACTCTATTGCTCAGTAGGGGCTGATTGGCTTCATTTCGTTTTGCTCCAAGTACCTAGATAGCTGGTATGGTGTCAATGATTGGGATTTCAATGCGGGTGAGGATGCGGCAGCGACTCCGACTCCTCGCATGAGCTGTGAGCGTGTCGATTAACAACGAATATGTCGCATGCTGTCGTCAGCGTTGATGTTTAGTGGATATTGCTGAGTCAGTACTGCGTCTTTGGTTACATTTTGCGACTACGGTTTCAGCGCATATTAATTGAGAGGAGAGAAAATAGGATAAAGCATACGACGATAAATGAGAGTAGTATCGCCGAAACAAAAGCAATTACCTAAATGGACTGCACCTGGAATCATGGAGCCCACCTAGAGCTGCCACCTTTCATAGCTGGAGACCCTCCCCTGCCACCCCATCCAAGGACTAGTTCACCGATTCTGCAACAATCCTGAAGGCTACTGCGCCAGCGCCCTCCCTCTTGAAACAGCCCGTTATCATTGACGTAGACAACTACAGAGGCCCTACTAGTATTCTCGTCCCTGACGACGACGAGGACTCCGAGGACTCCGAGGATGAGAAGCCACTAATGAATCGCGTGCGAGCCGCCACGGCTGTGTCAGGAACATATGGTTCGGGTTCGGGCTCCGCGTTGGGTGAAGCCGCCGCCACCGTCTTGTTAGATGGTATTACGTTTCCGATGGCGGAACATGCCTTCCAGTGGTCCAAGGGGCAAATCAACCCATCGGAAGCAAACTCGGCTCTCCAAAAGCAAATTATAGAGGGTAAAAAAAAAGGCACGCCTACAAGAAATACCTGCTATTTATTTATTGTAACTAAATCGGGCGTATTTTTAAGGCGGCTGATGTTAAAGATCGAATAAACGCGTACTTAAAGCTTTCGTACCTGTTATACATAAGTGTATAAGGTGCTTATATAAAGCGTTAAAAAAACGCTTATACGTAGGTAGCTTATTATACTAGCATGGTAGGGAAGGGTCTCCAGCTATGAAAGGTGGCGGATGTAGGCGGGCTCGAATCATGAATTTCATCAATGATATGATACTATGTAGTAGGTAAGCAGTCTATAATAAGAACCACCCATGAACGTGATCGCCAAGACAGCCCTAAATTTAAGGGGTAAGATCCTTCTTCGTCAATACTGGTCCGTGAGCCATGATCTTCCTCTAAACCACCGCTAACTTCTACAAATCAATTAACCTACCTAGCTTATAGGCTAGGCAATGGACAAGCCTTACTTAGAAATCATCCTATTGATCTCTTGAGCGCTCAGCGTGAATTTGACGATCTGGCTTGATCGGTTGAGGAAGCCCTCGGCGCTCTAAAATGACCAGCAGCCGGGGGTCGCGATTGTTTGTACCGAAGTGCGCCGCCACAGCCAATCTTCATGAAACGAATACTTCAGCCCATTCAATCGTAGGATTCGACAGCCATGCTTTGATCCTCCTAATCCAAGCTGGGCAAAGCTCGCATTCGGTCCATGTGGAGCTGTGATCGCCCTGGATCTGGCTTGTTAGGGGAGGTGCTCGATGAGCTGACGGAAATAGGCGTTTGGCGTCTTCTGGTATGCGGCGTCTGGTCCAATATGATATTAATAGGGAAGGAGCTGCACTCTGCATCTCGTGCCATTGAAGCTTATTAAGGACACAGCAACCTGATCTGCGACTTGATTAGGTGAGAATGCTAGGGATATTTAATCGCACCGCGGTGTTCCTTATAATTATCCCGAGGAACTCACTTCTCATTCAGAGGGACACGTCTATAGTCTTCCACTAAAGATATCATTCGAGATGCGGATGATTTCGCAGAAGCCGTTTACTTTAGCCGTCGCTGCGGCGTCGCTTGCGGAGTCGAGACGTGAGTTCCATACTCGCAAGCCCGCATTGAGCCTGCGCTTACATTTCTGTAGCCTCTCTTTCTTCTAGCGCGACGGGCCGACACAGTAGGCGATGGCTGCCCGGTTCGGATAAGATTAGGGGCGTGAACCTCGGGTCGCAGTTCATCATTGAGCCGTGGATGGCGGGCGACGAATGGAATAGCATGGGTTGCAGTGGCAGTGCTGATGAATGGTCGTGTGTTCAGAGCCTCGGCCAGGATGCAGCAGACGCGGCTTTTCGAACGCATTGGCAGACCTGGATCACCGCGGACGATCTCAAGGAGATTCAAAGCTACGGCTTGAACACTGTTCGAATTCCGGTGGGATTCTGGATCAACGAGGCCCTTGTAAATGATGGCGAATACTACCCAAGAGGCGGTCTCGAGTATCTAGACTATATCGTCGGAAACTGCACTGAATTAGGAATCTACGTCATCATGGACCTTCATGGAGGACCTGGATCTCAGTTTCCGGGACAGCAGTACACTGGACATGTTGTGGACACGCCCGGATTCTACACGTCGGACAACTATGAACGCGCATACAAGTTCCTTGAATGGTTGACGGAACGGGTTCATACCAACCCGGCGTACTTCAATGTTGGTACATTGCAAGTCATCAACGAGCCAGTGCACGCTGGTGACTATCCTTCCCAGGCTGCCGACATGATAGCCAACTATTACCCGGGCGCTTGGAATCGAATTCGAGACCGCGAAGCCCAGCTAGGAACAGCTGATAGCAACAAGCTTCACATTCAATTTATGGTACGTATACAGTCATTTAAGGAGAGTATGAATGATCTAACGACATACAGGCCGAGGCTTGGGGCTCCGGAAACCCCAATCAGAACCTACCCGACACTACTTTTGCGTTCTACGACGATCATCGATACTTGAAATGGGACACGTCGATCCCAGCTACCCAAGACAGTTATATATCCGCAGCCTGTAGCGATAACAGGGGAGGCAGCGATACGATTGTCGGTGAGTGGTCGATCTCGGTCGCAGACGACGCGCAGTACAATAGCGAATTCGATATCCGCGACACCAATGCCAACAATGACTGGTACAAGAAGTTTTTCGCCGCCCAAGTGCAGGCGTATGAGCGCTCTGGAGGTTGGGTATTCTGGTCGTGGAAGTGTAACTGGATTGCCGGCTTCAATGAGTGGAGGTGGTGCTACAAGAGTGCAGTGGATGCTGGCATTATTCCAAAGGACGCTGCAAGCGTCGCGAGCATGAGCCCTTGCTAGACGATTCTGATGGTACTATTAGCGAGAGAAACCCTTTTTTTTTCGTCAACAGAGATTGACCTAGGTTCCTGAGACCGAATGCTCTACGATAGTGCGTGTCACTTGTAGACTATCTTCTACAGAGCGTATGCTAATAATAGGACGAAAGCCCTTGGCTCGAGTTATCGATTGACATAGTGCATAGCCTCATGCCTCTTTCGAGCATGACACAAAGTCAATAATCAATAATCTAATGTCGATTGTCTATGCGATTGTAGTCCAAGGTTGGCTCCAATACCATATCTTTGTTCGTCCTGTCTTAGAACGTAGAATTTATTGTCCACGAACGTTCTCATAAATACATGAGAGATCAGCGCCGCTGTTTGGCATTTGTCGGCTCTTCTCGGTACTCCCATTTCGTTTATCTTAACTGTTTTTCAATTCTTATATATGTACCTTGAGAGCCATACAGCGAGTCTTCCTAGGGGTAGGTCCGGTATAACCACTCCTTTGGCCCTTTTACACTCCCGCTGCATGTGCTCTAAGGTCCATTACCAGGCCGGTCTTGGTTTATTCACTTCTTTCCATTTCTTTTCTACCGAAGTGTTTATTAGACTCCCTCGAGGGAACAGTTTCCGACAATGTGCAGGAGGATTATAAACCACCATATGCACCACGATGTGGCCGCACCTATGATTTTAGACCCCGCCGCCCCTTATCCCGTCGTATATGCGAACCCGCTACGCACAAACTATCATCGATGCGAGCTCGTGCTCCCACCCCTCGCATGGGTGCTGAACACCCCCGTGGCGAAGTGTCCTTTCCACACCTGCTGCGTACCCTATGTTGAGGTAGAATACTGCAGCAATCTCATGTCGTATCTGGACCGGGAAGGAGAAGAAGAGGATTTCGATCCCGAAGAATGCGACGAATATATCTTGGAGCACCACCATATCCGTCTCCCTTATTTCGGGGACGAATGCGCCTATCGCGAGCCTGTGCCTGCCACTTGGCGAAATCTGGCCTCTATTCGCGGGAAGCACGCGGATTGGTTCCCTAACTACGCTCACAGTCAACGACATCGCGCGGAATGGGAGCAGAAGCACTTCGAGGAGTGCGAAAGGTTGTACTTTCTAGAGGATGATACTCTTGTGATCGCTGCAGCCGTGGAAGACTTGACAGAGCTGAGCTCGTGGGATATGGTGCAGACAGCGAGGGCCCAACTTCTAGAAGCTGAGTCGAAGCTTCATGAACAAAGGAAATTGGTCTATAACCGCTTTGAGCGGGCCTCGAACCCTTGTGGTTGGTGCGAAAGGTAGGGGCTAGCAATTGTCTTGCTTGCTATTACTAAAGACAGGAAGGACAAAGATTCCTGGATCTTCGGCCCAGGGTGTTCGCGGAAATTCTCCGGGTCTTGGACAGTCCGGTAGAGTCGCGGGCCGAGCCGAAGGCCTCTCCCAGTAAGCCCACCCCATTATAAGACGCGTGTGGAAACACGCTATGCATGCCAAATTCCTTACACCTGCATAGAAAAATGTATCGTGTATTCAAAATTCTAACTATCATCTCTTGGGGAGCACTACGCACATTAGTGCTATCAGGCTAGCAACATGGAAGCCAAGTCTATAGGTATAATCGCAAAAGCGATGGTGGCAAATGGTAATCGGGATTGTATTGGCCAAGGTAAGAGGGGCGTTAACATAATAGTTACCCATGATATAAATAACTATGATTTTGGGCGATAACCACTATCCGCTTTTTAATATATACACGTTGATAAGGTATGGTTTAACCAGTCCTATGTTTTCTCGAAGTCGAAATACTATGTGCTTCCACTTAATGCCAGATTGGAGGCTTAGGTGCTAAAAACTTTAGGGGGAAACTCGTTATGATTGCACATGTTATTGCCACTCGCTCTTGTGTCAAATAAAAGGCGAACTTTGGGTACTCTTATGATGAGCGACCGGCATCTTAGATCTAAAAAGAGAAGGGATTGGAGGGCTTCAACGGCATAGTCACAGAATGAAGACCGGCCATTAATGCTTTGAATTATTTCCACGGGTCACCTATTTACTTGTGAGAGTCTGAGATATTGGGTGGGCTAGACAACGTTCGCAGGGATACATAAGGGGTTTGATATAAATAGCAAGAAAAATATAACTACATCTGCTAAGACGGCGATAATTCGCTATGCGTAAGGTTCTTTATTAACTTTACTAGTACTCGGTCCACCCAAACACATTATGAGGGTATCGCAACAACCCTGCTAATTCCCGAAGTGAAATGCCTAAGAAACCTTGAGAGATCGTCATATTCCCACAAATCCCAGATAATATGAAGAAGAATTTTATGAACTAGAACAGCCTAACAATTGTCTCGCCACAGAACGAACCACCATGGATCGAGCCAGGCACCTCGATCGACGGACACGAATACCTCATCAGTCGACATGATGGCGAAGCAATAACGGCAGCCAACCGCGAGCGCGTGGTCAAACCGCCTTTGCGTCTCACCCTTATAACTCCCACAGCTCAACCAAGCAACACCGCGCGACCAGGGCTAAAGAGCCTGTAGATCACGAAGCAGGGAAGATGAAAACTCCTTCCCTGCTCTGCGGTAGTATCCGTGTTCCTGGGTATCCTAGTCCACTGTGTGTTAAAGCCACCACGAAAGATCGCATTTCCGAGCCGGCTGATCCGATCGGAGTTCTGCGTCCTCCGCCTCCATTCCGGTAGTGAATATAATACTGCGAAGGCGCGTTGATGTCATCAAGTCGCATCAGAATAACGCCATGGCCCCCAGGTCAAGTGGCCGCCGGCGAACCGCATGCGCAGATGAGAGTCGTCGACGTGATGATGCAAGCGCCATTCGACGCAGGGAAACCCGGCCTGGTAAATTGCGTTGGGCGGGCGTAAATAAGCATGAGGTGAGCCCGACGCTTGTGTGGGGGAATTAGAATTGAAAATGAATATTATTTCACGTCCCGTGTGTCGTCTGCGTTGTTCCGCGGTCCGGATAAATCAGGGGGGGATGGGATGCGTTTGGAGATGATGGGCGTCTTCTCGGCAATTTTAACTATTGGAGCTGCTGCCTGCCCGCCCGCTGTATGCCTGCGCCCTGCCTGTGTCTCTGCTTTACCGCCGATAGTGGGTTGTATCCTATAACGTCAGCCGCTAGCCTGCGCGACGTTGCTTTGCTCCGGCATGCTAGGGCTGATATTAATCAGTTACGAAACAAGAACGTGTTCTATTGGCTCGGTTGTCGATGGTGAGCGACTCCACGCTCGAAACTGCGATGTGAAGACACACCATGGATCGAGAATCGTTCGGGATGTGGGTTTCCCTAATTCCTGGTGGATGAGCTCGCGGTATCAGACTTGCTGATCATTGTTGAGACTAGCTATCTATCGGGCTGCTAATCTTCTGTAGGCTGAGAGATCTAGATCAAGATCGACGTGATCTTCTCTGCGGAAAGGAGGCTGAAAAGTTTAGTTGCCGCGATCATCAGAGCACGCGTGAAGCCTTAACGACACATACGGCCCATCAAAGGAACAATGCTGAGACAACCTTCGTGAAGTGGGAAGACTCCTTTTCTCATCACAACACGTCACAAAAGGCAAAACTTGAAAATGATGATTTTGACATCATCGGGCATACTACGAATGTTACCTGGGATATTGTCGATTATTATTATGGTCACCCTGACAGGCCGTTGTTGGACGTCCGTACGCCCACAGCCTTAAGGGGTAAATGCTCTCTAAGAGTTAGCCCATGTAACATCGCTGGCATATGGCTGGAGGTCACGTCCGGTGACCAGGGAGCCCACATCACAGCTATTCACGCATTTCCGTATGCATATGCCTACGTGCATATGCCTGTGCCTGTCCAGGGGCCAAGCCAGGATTTGTTTCCTCCTATACTTCACCTTATGTGCTGGGATTCCGGCGTGGATATCCGGGGCGCAGACTGGGTCGATCATTGCCGCAAAAGAGCGCAACTGCTATGAATAGGTGGCGATGGGGAAGATGGTGTCTTTCTTGCTAGTACACAGCTAATAGCACGTCCGGTTGAAATGCATATACTTCACAGCACGATGGAGGGTATAGCGCACCGGCATTGAATACCGGAAACGCATTGCGGCGTCTGCTAGAATCGAGAAAAGGGGTTAAGATCGACGTCACGGTGCATGATGGCTCGTCGATATGGCATCTGGACGTCGGCATCCAGGGGAATGATTGCCAAATCAAGGATATGGTGAAAGAGATGCTGGCGTTGCGGGAGGGATGTGATCGTCGGTGGTGGCAAGACGACGGCGGAAATGAAGATAAATAGACGCGTTTTCTCTCTCCGGAGATGTTTGTTCTTGCTCTTCATCAGCACCAGCACACAGGCAGATCCAGCAGTCCAGTCCTCTCAAATCAATCAGTTCGTCAGCTTCTAGCGCTCCGGCTAAGACCACTCCCCATCAAAATGAAGGCCGCCTTCCTCACCGTCTTCGCCATCGGCGGGTTCATCGCTAGCTCCATCGCCAACCCTATTGCGATTTCCAACAGCGTCGAGAGGCGCCAGGAAGATGACTACGCTGAGCTAGGTGCCGCCCTGACGACTCTTCTGGCTGACATCCAGAAGCAGACCGCCATCATCAGTGAGTAGCAGCTGAGCTTACTCGACCGCTCATTGAGTGTATGAGATGTTTGAGACTGATACCTGTTAGACTCGACTCTGGAGACCATCCCCGAGAACGTGGGTGATGAGCAAGCCACCACTGACGCGGCCTCACTCGCGCCTCAGTTCCAGGCCATCACGGACCTCCTGACTGCCGCGAACGCGACCGTCGTCAAGCGTGCCATCGTCGAGGCCAGCTTCGGCAAGCCCGATATCTTCAAGACCCTCTCCATCATCGTCTATGAGATCCTCGGCACCGTCAAGTTCACTCTCTTCAAGCTCGGTCTCGGTATGTTGACTAATTAGGTCACTCGCAAGTTGCGCATGATAGACCTTGACTAACAACCGGTGCAGGCAAGGTCGTCCACTACCTCACTCCCCTCGTCCTCTCGCTCAAGGGCCTGCTCTTCAGCGTCGACCTCGTCGTCAAAGGTGCCCTGCTCGCCGTTGGCCCTATTGTCAACGAGGTCCTGAAGGCCGTCGGTCTTGCCCTCATCGGACTTGTCTAAGCGAAAGAGCTGGAACTAATGTGATTGACACAAGGAGATGATGCTGGGATTTGTTTGGCATTCGTTCTTGTAGATCTGGGGAGGGGCTTATCAGACGGGCAGATGCAGCCAAGACATCTTCAGCTTGTACCAGGCCGAAGTATATAGATAGATGCCTCAATGGGAATTTAATTGCTGGACTACCGAAGTATTACCTACTATTCTTCGTATTATTGTCGCTGTAGTTGTTTGAATTGAAGTTGGATTTGAATTACGGTTATCTCGGCGGGCGTGGCGCGTTGCAGGGATCAGGTAGATCATACTGCGCCAGAACCCCTGATTGGACGCGAAGTATCGTGAAACCACCAGCGCCCTGATACTAGGAGCGGCAAACCCCTGGTAGCGGGCGTACTGCACAAATCAAGGAACGCGCGCATCGTGAGCCTCATCAGCCTGTGAGCCCGTCCCGCTCTCCACAATTACGAGAGACGAAACCTGGTTCGCCGTGTCTGTCGGCACGGTACTTAAGGAGCTTAACTCGTGTGTTCGCGCCACGCATTGGATCCCGGTCGATAAAGTATATGAGATGGGATAAGAACCCTAGAGCGGACATGAGACGACACAACGCCGTCTCATATCTCCATAGTCTGAAAATGTCGCGATGCTTGAAACGCGGCGTCGCATTGTCTGCTTAGCGTTTAGCGGGCTCCACGCCCGTCGTCCATAAAGCCTCACGATGCGCAGTTTGATGAGCCGATCGCCATCCTCGTTCCTCGTTCCTCATCCATCCATCACATCACCCTCCTTCAGGAAAGGACCTCACTTTCACTTCTTCCTTCCTTCCTTCCCACTCGCAGGCTCGCGTCGGATTGGTCTTTAATCTAATCTCTACGTCACTCTTTACAGTACGCTCGTTTCGTTTCTACCTCGCTAATCACGGTCAACCTTAATCCCACACCGCCATAATGCACTCCTCACTCCCCGTTCTGGCCCTCGCCGGCGTCGCTACTGCGCTCCCCAAGATCCCCTTCGTCTCAGCCGCGGACACAATCCAAATCAGCAACAGTCCTATCGCTATCGCCGCGCGCCAAACCCAAGCCTGCTTCGTCATCGGCTCGGATACCCTCCCCGCGGAGACGGCAGACGTAGTCACCTCGCTCGTGAACACTATAAGTTGCTCGAGCAGCAGCACCACCATCTCCGGCGTGCCGGACGTGACGTCAGGCTCGACGTCATTCTCGTCGATCGATTTCAGCCAGTCGAGCCAATCGCCCTTGCAGTTCGCGCTCTCGAAATTCGCGACCTCGGAGCCGCTCGCCGACTCGAACCTTTCTTTCTTCCAGGACGCCCTCAATGTCTATCTCGCGACTGAGGCTGGCATCCGCAGCGTGGGCGGCAGCCTCGCCATCAAGGTCCCCAAGTTCTTCCTCGAGATGCAGGTCAGCCGCATCCAGACCGCGCAGGGAAACCCGCCCACGGCCGCTGGGCAGCAGGTCGACCACCTGCGAGACAAGGTGACCAAGAATGCCGCCGGCGAAGACCAGGGGTTGCTAGACCAGGTGACAGCGCTAGCTGCGCAGCTGCAGTAGACGGGGAGATAGAACGTGGTTACTTGATTGAAATAGGAGCATGAGAATAGAATAAAATCGAAAAAAACCCGTCTTCGAAGTCTTTGTTGCCGATGGAATCTGAATTTCCTAGGCATAATACCATATGATATGCCTCTCTATATGAGTGGTGTAGATGCTCCCCCGATGTAAGAATTCCGTAACGCCGTGTGAATGCTATCTCGCTTCTAATAATGCCCTATCCATAGCTGTATTATACATTTGGTGATAACAAGTCATATTTGACGCATCGTTCGACCTGTGTATTGTTTGCGTTAGCATGCTCTCTGCGGAGGCATGAGGGAAGTGGCTTACGTCTTCAATACTGGCCTGCATGAAGCGTCTCGCTTCGAGACCAGCCCAAATAAACATCATTGGATAGTCGCTGGCAGACCACCCGCTTTGGGCGCTCAATTGTCTAAGAATTGGCAAGGATCTGCTCAGGAGGTCAAGATCTGGGTCCATACATCGCCCTATCCCCTCAAGAAGTAGGATACTAATGACGACGTTTACAAAGTCGCCTTCCAATCTAACATGATGACCGCGTACCATATCAAGTACTTGTTGTAGGATGTCACCGATCTTCACATTACCAAGAGCTAGGGTCCGGCTCTTGACTGACAAGACGAGATGCTGCATTTTCAACGCAAACACTTCTTTGTCGATGACCGCTTCCGGTTGTCGACAGCGTTCGCACATCAGGTGGCCTGCCTTGTAACCATCAAACTCAGCGACTGCTTTAAAAAGGTCTAGGAAATTACGGCGATTGGTGGCGTTAAGCTCTGTAACTAGGCCAGTATCGATGAAAATGAGTTGCGGCCGGAAACCCTCAGCGTCAATCTTGCTCAACTCGGCTTCCCAAGCCGCGGTATCTTTCTTGCGGTAGGGTCGTAGACGTGAAAGTACCTCCTCTGTAACATCAGGTTGCTCCCCTAAATGGATTTGGTCATGGCGTCGAAGGTGGAGGTTGGGTTGCTGTGTTTGATAGAAGCGGACCATGATATTACCGGGGTGCAAGTCGGCATGTACGAAATTATCGATAAGAAGCATGCGTAAGAAAGCATCGAGACCCTCATGAGCAATATCACGCTGAAACACACCGCCACCATTCTCTAGGAAGTCGGCAAGCGGAATACCCTGGGCAAACTCTTCTATCAAGACCTCCCGAGTGGTGAATTCGAGATATGGAAAAGGGAACCAGGCTGTGGAGCGGCCTTTGAAATTCTTGCGGAATCTAGCTAGATTAGCGGCCTCGATGCGAAGATCCAGTTGCAGCTTCATCATCTCTCCGAACTGCGCTACCTCGTCAGGCAGAGATAGCCACTCAATTGTAGGTATCAAGTTGAGTGCCGAGGCGAAGAAACCCATGATACGAAGATCGCGTCTCACGGTGCGCTCGACGCCCGGGTGAAGGACCTTGATGGCGACATATGAGGATGGCACGTGGTGCGGAGTGCTTTTAAGCACCGTGTTGACGTTCCGACGGACGTTCTCCCGAATATTTGGAGACGCGTCAAGGATATCGATATCGCCCGGAACAGCCAGGTCGCGTTTCAGTTTGGCCTTGTATACTTGCGCAATAGCGCCTACACCCAGAGGTTGCTCTTGGAATTCTTCAAATATTTCATGGAAAGGCCGGCCATCGAAGGCAGCTTGGACGATTCGTTTCGTGGCATGGAGGGAATGCGCCGGGGCATTGGAGTGGAGCTTGGACAAGATATTGCACAGTTCGTGGGGAAATATGTCGGTTCTTGATGCGGCCCATTGGCCAAGCTGCAGAATTCAAGGAATTAGCCTAGGGATGGGTAGGGGTAGAAAGATGATCACTCGTACCTTGATGAAGGCTGGCCCTGCGGTCTCCATGCCCCAAACCAAAAAGCTGTACCACCATAGGGTGCCAGACCTCTCATTGTTGTGTTTAGGCCGGCGAGGCCCAATCCATATTGCTGGCACAGAAAGTATGACGGGGACAAAGATAATAACCAATTGACACAGTCGGACACCCGTGCACAATGGCTCCCATACGTAAACATCCAGAACTATTATGATTTTCTGTGCCCAACGTGCGATTGCTATGTTGTCCTCGTCGACGGTCTTTGCTAGCTCTTCCCTCGATGCTTGCAGCATGCGCCCTTCGGAGGTTTGCTCTGTGCCGCCATTGTCTTTCTCGGATAGCTTGATGAAAGCTGTGGTTCCAAGGATACCAGCACCGGTCACTGATGCTGTGAGGACCGTATTCTTCGCTCGAAACTTGCGGCCGGGGGCTGCTCTAAGAAGCCCATATCGGAATGTGGTATACGGTCGACCCAAGTTGGCAGCAGCTGACCTAATGGGTACTCTCGGGGCTATTTGTCGCGCGCAAATTCTGGCGAAGAAATGAAGAGACCTCATATCTTGAAAAGGGATGGGTTTGACATTGAAAAATTAACATTACCATAGTCGCATGATGCCCCAATTACCGGTGTTGATCGGAAGAATGGGATTCTAACGAGTGGTCTCATGAAATCGACGTTATGGAGTGTAAGAACAAATGTGTTTTGACATGTGCTTATACTTTAAAGGAGCCTCCGGAATGCGCCGGTTCAGGAACAAATGGTGACGTAGAGAGTACGGCGCTAGGTACGTACTTATCTAATCTAAGAAAATATGCTTTATGGCATATACAGGGGGCTTCTTAGTCGAAATCTCCTGTTAAAGTGGTATTATCTAATTAAACGTATCTTACAGTTTATCTATATCGGGGGGTCCGGATTCTTATCGTACTGAACCCAAACCAAAAAGTTGCGCCCGAAACTTTGCCTTCATACGAAGTATAAGAACATCATCACCATTGCGAATTTTCCTACTTCTAACAACAAGATCACTTTATACAGTACGCCCGAATATACGACGCATTCCCCTCACACATCCTCAGTATCAGGCTATCACTCGTCACCATGGGTTGGTTCTGGGCTGACTCCCCGAAACCTACAAACCAATCACTATCGCATCACACATTCGCCAATAGTGCAAGATCACCACCTGTAAGAATCAGCATATCAGCACGATTGCACCACGTAATTGCCCCTACTGACTCCCAACAGCCAGAATGTCCAATGCACAAGAAGAGCGTCGATGCGATGGCCTCGCCGCCCTCAGCTTGCCCCGTACCCCACGCTTCTCGGACGGCAGAACCACAGTCCACTCTATCCAAACTCAACCCCCTCAACTACATGTTCCGGGACCTATCGCAAGCACGAGCCCCCAACCAGACACATGCGTTACCACTCGAGCGCGAGCCCTCAACAATACCCAAAGGAGACGGCGACGGGAACTGGGAATACCCCTCACCGCAGCAGATGTACAATGCATTACTGCGTAAAGGCTACACCGACACAGACGTCACCGCCGTCGAGAGCATGGTCAGCGTGCACAATTTCCTGAATGAGGGTGCGTGGGGCGAGATCATGGAGTGGGAGAAGCGTTTTGCGGGCGGACTTTACAAGGGCTGGCGCAAGTGCAGCCACGGCGAGGCGAACTTCGAGGCTACTGTGAGGAGGTACGGCTACGAGAAGGAGGTGGATGAACTGGCGCCCAGCCTGGTGCGCTTCCAGGGGAGACCAAAAGAGATGACGCCCAAGGCGGCCATGATCCAGGTCATGGGCTGGATTTATCCTGCCATGTTTGCGTAAGTCCACAGCTCCTGAATTTCTCTCGCGGCGCAAACGCTAATCGTAAGCTTTTACAGTACGGAACCGCCCTTCGATCGACATGATTGGTACGTTTCTCGAGAAGTCAACGGAGAGAGGAAGGAGATCCGCTACATAATCGACTACTACTCCGGAGAGCCGGAGCCCACAGGCGAGCCCGTTTTCTATCTCGACGTCCGCCCCGCCATCACGCCTACTGCGGTCGCTGAGCGAGCACTGCGTTGGGGCTGCGACGTCTGGTGGAAAGCATCAGGAGGTGACACCCGCGAGATGGCGAGACAGCAGGCGGCGACGAAGCGGTGATTGATTGTGTAGGATGCAGCCGCCTTTTCTTCACAACATGTCTTAAAATAACTGGTTACAGCGGCATCGGAGTTTGGATCTGTACTATGGATATGGGACAGGGAGGGAGGCTACTTGCCGAGGCAGAGTTAGAGTCAACTCACCCTCGTGACGCATCACGACTCTTTGCACGACTTCATACTTCTATGTTATTCTATGCCATCTGCGTAATTTTTGTATAGTAAAAACGCAAACGCTGATATTTTATTCCCGCGACCCCGCTGCCAAGCGGGGGGTTCGAGGACTCGGTTGTTGGTTGTGTATATATTTACTACTGAGTAATGTTGCCCTGGATTACGACGGCACGCACCCCTGTTCTTTGTAAGCTGTTCAAATAGACACGTTTAACCGGGTAAAAGGAAGACATAATCACCAGAACACGACGCTCTGCCAGGAAAAACAGTTGGAATGCCACGGAAATATTGGTTTATTAAACGCCTTGGTATTAGCTAAGTGTTCCTTGCGCGATAAATTACATGCAGATAATCTAGATGTCGGCGATGGAGGGAGGGAGGGGCAGGTGGGATATTCCGTCCATATGAATGCGCCAGCCGGTATTTAATTGCTATATCGGGAATGCGGCTTCCTGGCGCGTGGGCTTGCGTTACTACAACGTGTTCATAACCTGGCCAGGTCATGTGCTCGAATCGGAGAGTCGTAGTGGATTGAGGCTTGACGCATATATACCTACCTACCTCATCTGGTACTAACATCTTATACGTGAATGCTCGCGATGTACTGTGTCAGTGTTGAGGGATCAGAGTCGTATATCGGCTGAGCTTGAGGCTCGACAACGTCTCATACTGTACCTACCTAAGTTCCACGACTGTTTTGGGCATTTTTATGTCCTGCGGCTAGCTGCGTCATCGTGGAATTCCATTTGCTACGTTGCGACGCATCTCTCTCGCGATTCCTAGCACGCCATTTGTGCTCGTTAGTCCGTCGATAGACCGAGTGCATAGCTAGGAGTGCGAAAGTGTCTCAAGCGACGGCATCATCCCTCCCTTCATCGGAAATACGCTCCGTTGCGCGTCGATGTATTCCCGGCGACGAGAGGGAGGGTAAATGGGTAAGACGCTTTCGTCACCTTCTCACGCTCACTCCTGGTCTGACTTTCTGTCTTCGTATCGTATTGGCGCTATCCTCGAATGAACTTTTGCCGCTGATCTCATGCAGGACTCAGGACTTTTCATCAATTGTAAAATCAGAGCCGAAATACCCATACGTGCAGAGTTCGCCCGAGTCTAGTTCGGCTTTTCCCTCATCAAAAATGCGATTCAACGTCGAAGATCTCCTAGGCGAGTTTGACGTCACTTTCGTCGACGGGCTATGGATTGCGCTCGTGGCCGTCGAGGCGGGCATCATACTTGGAGTTTTGGGGTATCGTGTGCTCAGAGATCGTGACCAGAAAGCGATTTCGTTCTCTGTACTGGGCTCTTCGGGGATGAGGGGGAGGAATATAAAAGGGCAGGGATCGTTTTGAAATGTTGATATTGCCTCGGTGATGCTACGTTCGGATCTGTACTCGAGTACTCAGCGCATTCGCATACCTTCTAAACGCCATAAATGATCTCGGTGTTACCGGTTTCTTCCGGCGCACTCCCACTCATGTACTTCGGCAGTATCCGACCCACTGTGTTCGGCCTATTCCCTCGACGCTTTTCACCTCACTATCCACGTCGTGGCTAATAAGTCTTCAGCCACCTCCGTTAGCAACAAACGACTCTTAGGAATATCCTACTTTAGATCCGAGGCGCGATATACGGAGCGATGGTCACCTGTTATAACCTACCTAACCGCCAAGCGTACCGCGGCGTTCCCCATACCCCGGATTTAAAACATCGGCCAACCCACGGACCAAGCCGATCTCGTCTCCGAGGTTCTAGTTCGGCGCGGAGTTTGGCTATCGTATACGAGAGCTGAGCTCGCTTCCTAGCTTACTTAGCTTATGCCGGTCTTACACCGGGATTCCTGATCTAGACATTAATGTCAACATCGTATTTCTGACCGCAATAAAGAGTCATAGGCACATAGATCGCCCAGTCTTTTCCAGAGTAGGCATACAGTGAGGATTCTATAGGCTTAGATAATAGGTGGTCAACCAATTGTAACGCTTCGCTTAGTAACTCGTCCCAGCATTGGCGCCCGGGATGACTTGCCCAGCTTAAGTGATAGGCTAGGTGAATAGTCGATGCATGCAATACAAGGGCCTATGGAATGTTAGGTTGTTTTTACGGATAGAGATGGAAGGCAAGCAACGTTGACGAAGTGTTTTAATTCGTCTTTTCGGGGAAGTATCCGGGACCGGCTTTTGGTGTACCTGTCCACCTACGTAGCCAAGCTACTCCATACCATGTTGATATGAAGGTTCCTGATTACGTAGATTTTCAGGTCTAGATTATTTTCCAGTATATTAGATCTCAGGCTACCTACGCCATGACCTAATCAATAATTGCCGGCGAATCCTCATCGAGCGGCAAGGGGCGCTTCACCGGCAAGATGTGCCATCAGCCCATCGGCGTTGCAATGCGTCGTGCGGGCGGTGCGGATCGTGCGGTTGGAGAAGAGAAGACAAGACATGGAGCAGGTCTTTGCATGTGAATTGGGACGTCCTGATAGGCTGAAGCTGCACCCCCGTTGCGTCGCGGCTCCGGCCCCTCACGGCTCGTTTAAGGCGTGGCTAAACTCCGAACGAACGTCATTAGTGATGATGAACAATCCCCAGTTGTGTCTGTACAGCATGGCAGGGAGGGGGCTAGCACATCATGCCTATCTAGCTGTAGCACAGCAGCACTGCACAGTAGAGTACAGCATCGCACAGCCTGCGGGCATGAGTAGTGCGGAGGTATATAAACCACCGTGAGGGACGACGAATGGAGCTTTGATGTAAGCGACAGTTTCTCTCGCTCGAGTATTACGGTCCTCAGCTTCAAGCTCGACACCATGCGTTCTACACTCCTTACCGCTCTTGCCGGGTACACGGGCGCGGCCCTCTCGTCTTCTGTGCTGCTCTCGGGCGGTACTATTATCGCGTTTGATGAGGATAGTAATGGCCTGCATGTCATTCGGGATGGCGCAGTGCTCGTGACCGATGATCGCATCGCCGGCCTGTACGACGAGGCCAGTCCGGAGGGAATACCGGATGATGCAGAGATCGTCGACTGCACCCACAAGATCATCACCCCTGGCTTCATCGACACGCATCGTCATGGGTGGCAGACGGCGTTCAAGACATTGGGTTCAAACACGACGTTAGCTGAATACTTCATGACTTTCTCTAGCCACGCCGCTGGGCACTTGTACACCGCCGAGGATGTGTATGAGAGTCAATTGGCAGGCTTGTTTGAATCCGCCAACGCCGGTGTGACGACGATCCTGGACCATGCCCACAACATGTGGTCGACAGACAAGGCAGAGGCGGGCCTGGAGGCCTCTATCGAGAGCGGTGTCCGCGTCTTTTGGGCCCCTGCGATTGATCCTACCAAGGGGTACTCGGCCCCAGACCAGATTAAGGACTGGAAGAGGTGGAATAAAAGATCTTTCCCCAACGACCTCGTCACGCTGGGCATTGCCTATGATGGCTGGGACGTCGGTGTTCCAGAGGTCACACAGGCCGTGGCAAAGTTGATCAAGTATGTTAATAGATTAAATGGTGTCGGCGGTCCCTTTTTTTGCTGACTAGGCCATCATAGGGACACGAAGCCCGCCGTCTTGACGATCCATTGGCTTGGTGGCGTCTGGCCAAGTGAGTCTCCTGCTGGCCCCCTTGGGCCCTCTTGTACCCCCCGGTTCGCAGCATGGAGGCTTAAGCGAGGAGTAACTGACCAAGGCCATAGTCGACAGTTCGCCCTCGTTGGTGCATTCCTTTGGGGTGCTAAATACGAGCACAGCGGTGGTATTCTCCCATGGTCCCGGCATGACCGCTGGGCAGGCCGAGCTGCTCCGCTCGACAAACCAATTCATCTCGATCACACCGGAGTCGGAGATGCACTACGGCCACGGCCACACTTATTCGCACCGCGCCCAAGACCAGGCTGCGCTAGGCGTCGATACGCATTTAACTTTCTCGACGGATATCCTGACGCAGGCGCGCTTGTGGCTGCAGCGCACGCGCTCGCGGCTATTTGACGAGGTTTTGCAACGGTGGGAGATCCCCGCGCAGAACCCGAGTGAGTATATACCGTCCTCTTGGCTTTCTCATTTTACCCGGTTGGCCCGAATCACCCTGATACCCTCGGCTTCTACTACTGCGCCTACTTCTTTTTTTTCTTTCGCCAATAGCCTTTCGCACCTTGGCAAGAATTGAAGGTTGTCTACTAACTCGTTGTCTTCTAGTGTCTGTGAACCAAGCCTTCCTCCTCGCAACGCGCCAAGGTGCCCTAGCTCTGCGCCGCCCGGACCTCGGTGCCATCAAAGTCGGCGCGAAGGCCGATCTTGTCATCTTCGATGGGCGGACCCCTAGTCTGCTAGGGTGGGCGGACCCCATCGCAGCCGTCATCTTACACGCCAACGTGGGCGACATCACGGATGTCCTGGTCGACGGGAAGTTCGTCAAGCGCAACGGAAAGTTAACGTACCCGAAGTACGAGGAGCTTGTGGAGAGGTTCCTAGCGAGCGCTGACAAGGTGCGTAAGAGCTTCCTTGCGCAACCACTGCCGGTGCTCACGGGCAGCTTCTTCGGTGGTAATTTCGCATTCTACGGCAACGCTGAGGAAATGGATGTTGTTCGGGGCGAGGGCACCGGATATGGGCCACTTTTCCGGTGAGTGCCTCCTTTTTAATTTGCTGGGGTTCTGGGCGTTTGGGTATGCTGACTGATGACTATTCATAGCGACCCTAGTGACAAGACCTCCGCGAAGGTTGCTGCTGCTGGGTCTAAGCATGATGAGCTATGATGAATACGCAAGTAGGGTTGCTGAACGATGAGAATCCGATTGGGGGTGGGCTGATTGATTGAACGGCTAGGTTTTTACAATATGGCAACTGTAATGTGATGTAATGGATCACGTTGAGATGTTCCTGCGTGTTTGACGACATGCATAGTGTACGGCTGCTTTCACGTCGCGGTTTCATTGGCTCGGATATCTTGGCTTCGTGTAACTTCCTTGTCGTGTTAGGTAATCCTAGCCAAGAATGTATTATCTACATAAGCCTAAGTACCCAAGACCGAGACAGGAGATATCCATTGTGCCAAAATATGATGTGTCCTATCTCTAACGTCTCCAAGTAGCCACGTACCACTCTCTCTCTGCTCGGACACCTATGCAAACATCGCAGACTGCTGACTAGGTATACGATGTCTCTCGAGTACTAGCACCATAATATGACCCGATACGTACCGGTTACATTCTATTATGAATAACCCCTGGCTAATTCTTACGATTGAGCACGAACTCGGGCGGAGGCCTGACACAGCCAACATGCGTGCGTTGTGCCTTTCTCCCGGATGACCGACGGCTTTTCGGAGTAGGTTTCTTTCCAGGGGACGTCTTGGGCGTGAGAGGCGAGCCGATAGGCGTCTGCATGCCATGCTTCGCAGATCCCAGACCATCGTCCGGGATCGTGAGATGGGTCGGGGCGGTAGGTATAAGGATCCCTTTTCTAGTATTTGGGACGCGCAAAATTCTGGGGGTTTCAGGGCGTTGAAGTGTCGGGGGAGTCGGTGTCGAGGGCCGCTTGGTAGGCGATTCGTCTTGGATGTTGAGGCCACTGACACCCTGCGTGATGCTCTTGGTTTCGGGAGTCATTGCGGTGGGAATGAAACGATTTCTAGGGGGGTCGTTCATCAACCCCTCGTTCACCATCTCCTCGTTCACCAACTCCTCGTTCGTTAACTCCTCGAGCTGCTCTTCTGCCTGTAGCCTCGTCTCTGCATCAGCTACGACCAGAATCTCCAGCTTTACAGCTTCGCTTTCCTCCCAGGCAACCAAGCGTATGTCGCGAAACATATCCTTCTGGTACTTAGCGATGCAGTAGCGACATTTAGTTGCCCAAGCCGATAGGATGGCGATTACGGTCTCGTCCGCGATGTCCTGTAGTGTCGCGTTGGGGAGAGGCGAGAGTCTTACACGGATATCAGACGTGGTTGGCGTGAAACGGGTGTTGTATGAGCGCGAGCACCCCAGTTTCCAAGCGCAGCGCTCTATTATTTTACCTAGTGTCGTAGTGAGTTCTTCGACTAAGATTTCGATGACTGAATCCACGATAACCCACTCTGGGAGCTTGGAGGGAGACTCGTCTCTAATGACAAAGGGGTCTAAGCCATCGGCGCTGTTCCGCTTTTGGGGGGTTGTTAGGTCTGCAGTAGGGGGGTTAAGAACTGGTTGAGGTTCGGATGAGATATCTACTGGAGCCGAGGTATCATCGCTCTTCTGCTCTTCAGTGCTTGTAGGACTTGCGATGTCGTGCACAGCTAGCTGGTCTTGAGGTTGAGGATGCGGTTCGGGTGTAGGGTCTGCTTGAGCCGGGGCGTCATAGCTCTTCTGCTTGTCGGGGGTAGTAGGAGTCATAATATTGGTCGAGAAAGCGGTTTCCTTCACTCATGCCCCAATATGATTAGTAGAATCCCTTTGGGTAACTTTTGTGACTCTACCTGGAGTAGTACTAGGGAAAGCCTCCGCTCTAGACCTAGGTTAGAAAAGCTTCTGGTAATATCTTACTTCTGATAGATGTGGTTGTTCTCCCTGGAGTTTGATGGTGTTAAAAGCTGAAGAGAAGGTAGAGAGAGGTCCTTGGTGGTAGCTAGAACATGGTTATAAATACCTCGAAAGCACGTTACTCGTTGCCTCGGCGCAGTTGCTCCTGTTTCCATTGGAGGCCGTTGCTGGAGTTTCAACCCATGCCGTGGGGGAAGTGCTTTGGTTGCTCATCACCCTGCTGCCTACCACCTCTGTGTTAATCTATGTGATTTCCCGCAACATGAAGTATACCGTGGAAGCGTGACCTCTTTGATCTTTGCTCTGGCGGATGGTTTATGGCTATCAAGTGCTAGACTCTTCACTATCACACTCATTATCAAAGCTCTAGGCAGCCGAACTATTTACCCTTTAAGCAAATATCTTGAAACTATACTAAATATTCAATTCTTTCGAATCATCTTACACACTGCTAAAACATAGTCGATTTGAACCAAAGTTTACGTCTTGGTCCTTTTCAGGGGTTGAGAATATGGACTATGTATGTGTAGTACAGTGGTGTCGTGGCTTGGATCTGTCACATACTGCAAGCACCGATTTTGACGGACTATTTATTGGGAAAGTAACTTATACTGGCCGGCTCCCATCATCACCGATCTTAGTAAAGCATACTTACAGGCGTTGAGGTCAAAGTAGATAAAAATAGAAGGTACCTTGGTTGGGTGAATATGGCCGGAGCTCAGCTGTTGCCACCTGGAGGGTGTACCAAGAATACCATTGCTGCTTTTGTCTTAGTCCGGGAGAAGAATAGTCGCATCGGGTAATGGCCCCACCTATTGTTTAACCGCGACCGCATCCAGCCTAGCCAATCAGCACGGCTGATTCGATTTCGCGCAGGGCGCACTTCACTTTCACTTTAGAATTTCGCATGCCCGATCCACTATCGAGCCGACCGACCGACCGCTATCGACCTACCAGGTCCTTAATCTATATACTTCCCCCATACATACTTACACATCACGCATCTCTCCTCCCATCACCCTGTTCCAAGTTCTACAAACCAGCGAATCTAGAGTTATCGTACTATAGTATAAGATGCATAGACATAATTACCACACGTCGTCATCGTCGGGGCCGCCTCCGCATCAACCGCCTCCTCCCGGCTACGACCGATACGACTCCTACCCACCACCGCCGCCTACCAGCCTGCCTCCGCCGCCGCCGCCGCCTCAGCAATGGGATCGACGTGATAGACGTGACGGCCGCGATGGACGGGATGGCTACGATGGCCGCGACGGCTACGACGGCTACAGTTCACGCGATCGAAACGACGGCTATCGATTTCGCGGCCCTTACTCCGACCTGCGCCAGTCCCGCGGGTCCTACAGGGACTCTCGGGACTCGCGTGACTTTCGCGACGACTACCGACCTCCCCGTGGGGAATTCACCTTTCGCCAAGAGGCTCCCCCTGGCATCAGCTCTTACGGGCGTTCTTCTAACCTGCGGTATGATGCACATCGCCCTGACCTTCGACGAGATCATCGGCAAGACTATTTAACTCACACCACCAACCGTAGCTACGACGACCGCGGCGCTGACAACCGTACCTCTCGTTATTATGAGTCGCGTCGAACGCGAAGCGATCAGCGGTCCCACCAACCGCGCCGCACCGGCCCGTACCAGCGCCATGGGAAGGAGAAGGCGGCTGACCGGCTCTTGTTATCTAAGAGATTTGACGACCAACCCGAGATGATGCTGGGTGATGCGGCCGTTCGCGCCACATACAGAGATGTTGACGAGCTTTCTGACAGTGACGAGGTTGACATGGACATCTCAGACAACGACGCATTCGATTCGAACGCAGCAGTAGAACGTCCGGCGAAGCGTGCTCGGACCGACGTTTCCGAGGTTCCTAAATGGTCTAACCCAGACCCCTACACAGCCCTCCCGCCTCCCGAATCCACACGCAAGAAGGACGTGGTGCAGCTTATACGAAAGGCCCGTGTTGAAGCCGAGACTAAGAAACCGGCTATTCCTACTGAGGCCGCTGATTTCATATCCTGTGATTTATCTGATGATGAGAGCACGAACCAGGTGCAAGACCGAAGTGAATATTCATCGCGGCCCGACGCGACCGCCGCCGTTCCCGACGTGCCTGCGCGCTTAAACGCTGCACCGTCGAGTCTCCCACCCAAACCGCCTGTACCCAGTCACTTACCCTCGCGACCACCAGAGAAGGCGCAGACCACGCAACCTCTGCCACCTAACCCCACTAGACGAAGCAACGGGGGTCCTACATCGGTGGACCTCACTCCCTCTGCTTCCTTAGGCAATCGCAAGAGAACCATTGACGATGAAATATTACTCCCTCTCAAACTTCCTCATGCGCCACTGAAAAAGGTGAACAGAATGGCGTCTGGAGGCAAAGTAGACGTTATTTGGCAACCTGTGCCAGGCGAAGATCCCTGCCCATGGGCAATAGAGGATCATTCTAGCGCACCAAACATGGGCACTCGGTAGGTCCTAGCCGCGCAAACACTTTTTGCCTTGGAATGCTGACCGTCATAGCCTGCATTTCGAGATAAGGGATTTTTACGAGTACGTTCGTCCTCGCGACTTTGAAGAGAGAGTGCGACAAGAGTTAGTTTCGAGTCTGGAAGCCCTCGTTCAGAGGAAATGGCGTAATGCCAAGATCTTCCCTTTTGGCTCCTTCATGTCTGGTTTGTACTTGCCTACTGCCGATATGGATATTGCCATTTGTTCCAAATCTTTCGTCGATGGAGGTTACCCCTTATACGACAAGAAAAGGTATCTCTTCCAGATGAAATCTCACCTTGAGACGTACAAGGTTGCTTTTAGAGGCATGGTCGAGGCTATCACCAAGGCCAAGGTGCCTCTCCTTAAGTACACCGACGAGCACACCGGTTTGAAAGTGGATATCTCGTTCGAGAAGCTCGATGGTTACAAGGCGATCGACACTTTTCGTAAGTGGAAGGAGCAGTATCCTGCCATGCCCCCCCTCGTCGCAGTCATCAAGCATTTCTTGATGATGCGTGGTCTTAATGAGCCGGTCAATGGCGGGATCGGCGGGTTCACTGTCATCTGCATGGTAGTCCATCTGCTGCAAATGATGCCCCAGGTCCAGAGCCGCTCAATGAAGGATGAACATCTAGGTGAATTACTGATGGAATTCTTTGACTACTATGGAAAACGGTTCAACTATGAGAAAGTTGCTATTCGGATGGATCCACCCGGAACCCTTAATAAGGTGCGTGTCTTCGCTGAGATATTACGCTAGCCAGCTAATTTCAGAATCTAGGCCAAAGCCAGTACACTTGTCTATCGCAACCTGGACCGACTTTCAATCATTGACCCGAACAATCCGGAGAACGATATCTCGGGTGGCTCCTCTAACTTTTATGCGATCAGAGACCGCTTTGCCAAGGCATATGATACTCTTCAGAAGACCATGATGCAACTTGCCAAAGAGACCGCCCCAGCCACATCAAGCCGCAAAAAGAACACCTTGTTGTATCCGCTGTTCGCCGGGAACTATGCGCACTTTCGGGATCAACGAAACTGGCTAGAAAAATTAGATCGCGAAGGTCTATCGGAGTATGACGCCCCACAAACTGCGAGTGGCGCAGATTACGCTCAGTGGTAGTTCCCTACGAGCTCGTATTCTACACTAGCTGGTACTAGCAATGGCTTTTATCTCTGGTGCTTTTCTCATATTGGAGGATACTATCTGATTCGAAAATGATTCTCCTATCAAGTATAGACGACACATGATGTATAACCACGAGACGATGACAGGCGTTATGGATAAAGGAAAACGGCGAACAGAGAATCAAAGGGTGATAGGGGTTGAGACGGACACTGAAAAGATGGACGAATCATGGATTCAGGCGTTTCCCGGCGGCCACACATCGAGATACCCCTTTTCCGTTGCATTTCGTATTTCCCCTCGTTTTTGAGCCTGACTTACGGCAGCATGTAGTATAGATTGGTAGAAGAGTGGCTTGACCTATCCGAGTCGTTCGCTGCCATGTTCATTTCTTATTACCCCTCGCCATACTTCACATAGGATCAGGCTGGTGCAGATCCAGATCCGTAGCCAAGTGGCAGGGGAAAATACGATTGGGGCTCTTTTTCACAGCTCTTTATTATTCACAGCACCTCAAGCTATCATATTTCGTGACACTGACTCTCCTGTATTAGTCTTGGCCCATCTGGAAACCCAGGGACTACCTACCTTGCACTTCGCAACTGAAGGCGGGACCTGCCTGCTAACTTGTCACAGGGCAGTCAATGCTTTCAAGACGAAGCAGACTGAATTGAATCTCGCCTCTGAGACTGTCAAAATGACTGGTCTCATATTCTGGGGGCTCGGTGCTTGTCACCACCATTTTCTCACTGGTTGCTAGACTGCGCGTCTTGCACTGGAGAGGAGATACAGAACAACATGGCGGCAAACGTGTATGCATAAGGTGTCTGTTCACTTTATAACAATGCAACAATTGACAATTGCGACCGTTGCCTCTTCGCGACATACTAGTAGGTAAACAAGCATAGTCACAACACCCTCACAGTGCTTCCCCCTGGGAATCGGCTCGGTGTATTAAACCCCGACGGCGTAAGGGGTCACGGGGAACAACCATCACAGCTTTCTGGGTGCGGGGAAATCAATTGCTGGGAATTAACATTTTGGATTGTGGCACGTTGTTTCACACCGACTAAGATTGCCAAACAAATACAGATGTGCCGGCAAAGGCTGGGCAGGAAGGAATAAGCTACTGGTGAGACTAGATGGTATGGAATAAGGTGCCCTGGTCTCGATTTCGCGATCTGATTTTTGACTGCCCGTTCTTTTTCTTCTTGGCTACGTTGCATGCCTTCCGATTTGGATGCACCGCGTCGTGGCCGGTGCTTTCTCGGGTCCCAATGGGTTGGCACTTAGTCTAGGCTAGGCCTACACGAATTTCTGTCTTCCTACAGTAGGGATCACATCACACGCTCTAGACTAGCTTTGCTACCAGGTGGATTGTCCCCGCGGTCTGAAGGTTTCCCCGTTCACGCGACACAGAACAACATGTTTCGGGCTAGCCAGCCTGTAACTAGCCGGCATCTGTGGACGCTACGTTACGGCACCTAGCTTTGAGCTTGGTCGGCCCCGAGCCAATGGGTGGTCTGTGGGCAAGCGAGACTTCTTTTATGCGGCGTAACATGCTACAATCCCGCCAGCGAGACGGTATACTGCTATCTAGGCAATATTGCCCGGAGGAGATGCGAAAATATCGTAAGTTGCACGCCACTCAGGGGGCATTGCTCACACAGATGCTAGCAATGCTTAGTGAGAAGGTGTAAGATCATGTTGTTTCCTTCTGTTTATTGCAAGTTGTGTAAAGATTCATGATACGAGAGTTTCCGCCTAAGCGTGCCCGTCGGCCTATTCCGCTGCCATCAATACTACCTGTCATCGTCAATCTGATGATTTGCAGGCACGTGATGATTCGTTTATTAGTCAGCGCCTTATGATTTGTCCTATGGAACCTCATCTCTCTTCGTATTTATTGCTATTGTACAACAGGAAAGCTTGAATTTCACCGAAAGCTTGCGATCATGGGATTGACAATCGTGAGTTACAATGGAATGGGAGGCGCAAGAATAGACTTTGTTTTATTCACTACCAAAAAGCAAACATCGAGGTACAAAGAGCATTTATTACATCATTTGTCCATCAGTGATTGACAAACATGGATTGTTCTATTCTGTCCCAGAGTTGCGGTGCTCTCTTATTATCCTCACCACGCTCGCATCTGATCAGATGCTTTTACGCCTACATCTATCGTGGTTTTACTTTGGTCTAATTATGTAAGAATATTACACAAAGCTTTCCCCAATTCTATGAGCTTTGCTGCTAATTGAGTACGTATACCTATAGTTGCCTGACAACAGGGAGGCGTCTAGAAGGAATATGCTATGGGATGGAAACACCCCTTTTTATATTCATTCATTCATGCATGCATTCACTGATTCAATAGATCTGTACATCCCATGCATGAATTCACTTACTGTCCTGTGACTGCACAACAGGTTCACGGTTTAACACTACCTATCTGTCCTTGTCCACATGGCGGCATCGCTTTGGCTGGCCACAGAAGAAATCTCCGCCGCAGGCTCCCGTATGCTGTGGTACATTCGCACAATTTATTCATGCCACCACACTATCTGGACAGCTGTGTAGCTAAGTTGAGGTGCAGTTACTAGTTGAGTACCCTAAGTAGTGATATCATTACTAGTGGAGAGGTCTGACTATCCTAGTTATAGATATAGATCCTGTTTCTCAGTCCCAGTAGTGCGAACACCTTATGCTCGTGATGCACTTGTTTGCTTTCTTGCTTGGCGCGGCTTCCCCGTGGAGGGTGGCGTGCCTGTATTGTACTCGGTGTGTAGGTGTGTAGGTGGGTGGTGTTATTGTGCTCGAGTGCCTGCATCGTAGGTAATATCCTGACGCGTTTATAACAACACGGTACATTCGATGTACCTTATATACATTCACTACAGCTCTTTCTGTTTTTCTACTTAATCAATCATACTGCTTGGCCGATGCCCTGTTGTCTTGTTCCACACCTCTACCTAACTTTGTGATTCTCTTCTTGCAGCCTTCTTCTGCGAGATAACAACAACCAACTCAACCCCCATCCGCACCTCTGCGGCTCTTTGATTCGCATTGCCATTGACAACATAAAAGCCTCTCATCTTCTCTGCAGCCATGTATCAGGCTAGCAACATCTACCTCATCTGCAGCTTTGCCGCCATCGGTGAGTTCTCTTCTCATTTATCCCTTCAACCTCTCAGGGAAGAACATGGAATACTTACGCACCTCTAGGCGGTGGCCTCTTCGGCTTCGATATCAGCTCCATGAGCGGTGTTCTAGGCACTGAAGCCTACAAGAACTACTTCCACAATCCCGTCTCCTACCGTCAAGGCGGCATCACGGCCTCAATGCCCGCTGGGTCTCTTGTTGGTAAGCGCTTTTGGTGATAGACGCGGGTTTGTGATTACAACAAACTAACGGAATTGTAGGATCCCTTGCTAGCTCCTTTATCGCTGATCGGTTCTCGCGCAAGGTCGCCATTCAGGTCTCTTGCATCCTTTGGACCATCGGCTCTATGTAAGTTGCTATCCACACACTAATTGCAGTTTGTTTTGTGTCCGCCATACTACTGATGAATGAGGACAATTACTGATAGCACTAGAATCCAATGTGCCTCTACCAGCGTTGGTATGCTCTGTGCAGGACGTGCCATCGCGGGTCTCTGCGTTGGCATTGCTTCGTCCATCGTGCCTGTCTATCAATCAGAGATCGCGCCAAAGGAGATCCGTGGCCGCGTTGTCTCGCTTCAGCAATGGGCTATCACCTGGGGCATCCTGATTCAATACTTCATCCAGTACGGCGCGGCACAGGTCGGAGGCGGACCAAATGACCCCAACCAGCCAACCGCGGCGTTCCGTATCCCCTGGGGCGTCCAGATCGTCCCTGCTGCTATTCTCTTCGTCGGCCTCTTCTTCTTCCCCTACAGTCCCCGTTGGTTGGCGTCCAAGGACCGTTGGGACGAGGCGATTCATACCTTGGCTTTGCTTCATGGTAATGGCGATGTCAATCACCCGAAGGTCCTCGCTGAGTTCAAGGAGATCGAAGATGCGCTACGCTTTGAGAGGGAAGAGGCTACTTCGAGCTTCAAGGCCCTGGTCCAGCCGCGTATCTTCCGACGTGTCGTTCTAGGCATGAGTATCCAGATGTGGTCACAGGTGAGTTGGCCCATGGGATATACCGGTGATAGACGATTTGATAGTCTGAGTTGTGTTTACTGATTGTATTTTTGAAATGCAGCTTTCGGGAATGAACATCATGATGTACTACATTGTTTATATCATGGAGGGCGCCCAGATCGCCTCACCACTTACGACTGCCGCGATTCAATACGTCATCAATGTTGTACTCACCCTGCCAGCTATTCTATACCTCGATAAGATTGGTCGTCGGCCAGCTTTGATCTTCGGTGCATTCTTCATGATGGTCTTCTTGTTTACTTCTGGTGAGTTGATACATCTAGACGCTACACCCTGGTCCGTCCACACGCTACCCATAATACTAACGGACTTCAAATAGGTGGTCTCCAAGCCGCATATGGCCAGCCGAACGACGGCACAGGCAGCAAGGACATAACCTGGATCGTGAAAGACCAACCAGCGGTCTCAAAAGGCATCGTCGCCGCCTCGTACCTCTTCGTCGCGACATTCGCCACGACCTGGGGCCCGACGTCATGGACCTACCCGGCCGAGATCTTCCCGAGCAAGGTGCGCGCCAAGGCCGTCTCGCTGTCGACGGCCGCGAACTGGTTCTGGAACATGATCCTCGCCTTCGCGGTGCCGCCGCTGCTGTGGTCCATCAACTGGAAGATGTACATGATCTTCGCCGCGTTCAACGGCGCCGCGTGCATCCACATGACCCTCATGGCGCCCGAGACGAAGGGTTACACGCTCGAGGAGATGGATGACGTCTTCGACTCGGGCCGCCCCGCTTGGCGCACCCATAAGAAGACTAGCAGGCTCGACCAGCTCGCCCGCGATATCGAGACGGGAGACGTCAAGGTCGCTGGCCTGGGCCGCGATAGAAGCGCGACTACCTCGACCGCTGTGGACTCGACTGGTGATGCTGAGAAGCTCGTCTCTCAATCTCTGTCCGCTGGACGCTGAGAGAGCTGAGTTGTGGAGCCTGGGAGCTTGAGTCGTGGAGATGGGTTCTTAAACAGTGGCCTAGAAGGCGGACTGGTATTTCGGGACATCATGCTGCGCAGAGGAGAAAAAGGACTAGATGTCTTTGATAATAGCTCACTGGATGTTGGCGCTGTGTGCATGTATCCCGCATTGTAGGGCGGTACATTGTTGTTTGCTTTTGCTATAGGTCAGGTCGCTGACGCGCCCCATGGCCGCGCAGGTCGATAATACCCGTTTCCCGTAGGAATTGTCTCTGGATGAAACCTAATAAAAACTTCTTCATAAACTCCGTAATAGATTTTCTCGGCCGTAGGTTGTTTTTCGAGGGGAAATATTGGCTCTTGACGAGTCGCGTATATTTTCCTGTCTTGTATTATTCTTCCCGTCTCACTGTTGCACTCTTGACGTGTCTGTTTTAAAGTTGTCTTAATACCCGTGTCACGACATGTCTCGTTGAGCGGCAGACGTCTCTCTATCACGTTGGCTACGAAAATCATCGTGTAACACATAGCCTAGATCATTAAGCTTATTATTTCCATTGAATTCAAAGAAGAGCCGAGGAAAGATTACCGAGGAAAAGATAACTTGAAAGTGACGAAAGGGGACTCGAACCCCTGAGTATTGCTCTAATGGCGTACTAGTAGGGCGTTAAATCCGAGTTCGCATTACGTAAGACCATGTCACCAAGCCCCAGCATTGAGCCATCAACGATGTATACTATACTCGGCGAAACCTAGTCCGGCCGTCTCGTATATTTTCCCGTCAATTTGTCGTACAGAAAAGGGGTTGAAAAGATAAGTTAGGCACAACTGTCACAACTTGGCCGTCGTCGTCGGACGTTGTCGAAGCACACTTCGATGGTCCTGGTGTAAATGGCGTGTGGAGACATTGCCGGATTTGAGACAGATCCCGGCCCACCGACCCGGTTATGAGCCTCATTGGTGGATGATTTTAGGTTAGATTTGGACCTGGCTGGGAATATGGCTGTCGGCAGGACTACTACTGTTTCAAGTAATAATGAAGGGCCGATCTGTAGAAAAGCGTGCTAAACTATTAAGCTATTTCAAGATGGAAACAATTGGTAGAAACACTAGTTGGAAGAAAGTAGATAATTTGAACTTCTTTAAACCTCTTTAAGTCTATAAGATAATTGATGTATTATGGTATATGTGGAGGAAGCATACTATATCCGCGTAGTAGACGTCGTTAATGTTTCGAGGAAAAAAGGAGATCATCCGCAAGGGAAGGCCCGCGCATAAGGTGACCAGCTCCCCCGGTCAACGATCATCGTTCGTTCGATCGATTGGAGGAGTTTCTCGGCACTTTCCGCTCAACTAGGTACGGAGTCAACGGAGCTCAGGAGCTACGTGAGCTGACCTTACTAGTCGAAACAAGGCCTTGCAATCTCAGAGAGAATACACACGTGTAGATGATGTCGTTTTGTTATAAGAAGGACGACCGTCCAGCCAAGATGCCAAGTAGATGCAAGTAAAGCTTGTCCTTCTCACCGGAACCCAACCGCCAGCTTTCCTTCTCCCAGATTCGGCAATATGATCACCACACCTTCCGCCCTTCTCCTTATTGCCCTCGGCGTTGGTGGTGCTCTCTCGAGCCCCGTTGCTGACCCCGTGGTTGCCGCGCCCGCCGTCACGCCCGCGCCCTCTCTGGACAACGCCCTCCAGAAGCGTGCGAGCTGCACGTTCTCCGGGTCCAATGGCGCTTCTTCGGCTAGCAAGTCCCAGGCATCGTGTGCAACTATAGTTCTATCTAATGTTGCCGTGCCATCGGGTACTACTCTGGATCTTTCCAATCTTGCAGATGGCACCCATGTAAGATGAGACCATGCCATGAAAATACCGAATTAATATTATCAGTAGCGTGAAGCTAACCGTCTGATTTCTCCTATAGGTCGTCTTTGAGGGAACAACAACCTGGGGCTATAAGGAATGGTCCGGCCCTCTCCTCCAGATCAAAGGAAATAACATCGCTGTCTCGGGAGCAAGTGGTTCTGTGCTCGACGGCGGCGGTGCGCGATGGTGGGATGGCCAGGGCAGCAATGGCGGCAAGACGAAGCCCAAGTTCTTCTATGCCCACTCCCTGACCGGCTCCTCCTCCATCACCAACTTGAACATCAAGAACACGCCGGTTCAGGCCGTCAGTATTAACGGATGCAACGGCCTGACTATTACGAACATGATCATTGATAACTCTGCTGGTGACTCGGCTGGTGGACACAACACGGACGGCTTCGACATTGGCTCTAGCTCTGGCGTGACCATCACCGGAGCTAAGGTGTATAACCAGGACGATTGTGTTGCCGTCAACTCCGGAACGGTAAGTAGGCTTGTTATGGGAGGGTGCGAAATCGGCTAACATGGTGTCGTAGGATATTACGTTCTCTGGCGGCCTTTGCTCTGGAGGTCACGGCTTGTCTATTGGTTCGGTCGGAGGTCGTTCTGATAATACCGTCAAGAACGTAATTTTCCAGTCTTCCACTGTGACTAAGTCGGTGAATGGTATGGAACCTTCCCCTCTATTCTGCGTTGTATTTCTTTGTGCCAAACAATATGGGCACGGTTGCTAAATGGGTAAATTGTAGGCATTCGCGTTAAAGCCGTTGAGGGTGCCACAGGTACCATCTCAGGTGTTACATACAGTGGCATTACTTTATCCAGCATTTCAGGGTACGTAACAGCTTTTTCATTAGTCTATTGGCCCGTATCTATTAAGGGGCAAAGGCGAGATCTCGTTATTCAAGTTAGACTAACCATGTATTCCTAATAGATACGGTATCCTGATCGAGCAAAACTACAGCGGAGGTGACCTGCACGGAAACCCAACTAGTGGCGTCCCCATTACCGGTCTCACGGTCAAGGGCATCACCGGTTCTAGCGGCGTACAGAGCAGCGGCTACAACGTTGTCATTGTCTGCGGTAGCGGTGCTTGCACTGGTTGGACTTGGTCTGGAGTCACCGTTACTGGTGGCAAGAAATACGGGTCCTGCCAGAACGTACCTAGCGTTGCCGCATGCGTTTAAGGATTCTTAATATCGTAAACTATAGGCATTATATTATTATATTATGGGATAATCTTGCACATCCTAAGTAAAGTCCCTGATTTTGTAAATGCAGATAATATTGAACAGTTAATGACAACACTTGCACAAGGCTCGAGGTCTTCGCGCGAATGTACGGAGGCGTAACTAAATTATATTTATAGTCTTGATGTCACCATCAACCATGAAGTCGCCATGCTGAAGTTGGAATTTACTCCATTCCTCTTTAGGATGTTCTAATTGTTCTTGGAACTTTTCCAAGTCGTCCACACCAAGTAGGCCACGAAGCCACGCAATACACTTGGCCATCCCTTGGATACGATCGCCGTGCCTAATAACTGACAAAATCTCACTCATAGGGGTTCTTAATATAATATCCCCTTCGTTCATTGGATGCGAAGCGATGCATTCTTTCCAATTGTAGGTGCTATCGTCGACATACTTCCATTCCCAAGATCCACACACGCCATACTGGCTGTATTGGCCTCCAAACTTTCCCTTTTCGTAGTTGCCTCGGAGTTGTTTCCATTTGTCGTACTCAAACCGGAGCATAAAATAGCCTCCAGAGCATTGTGGTAGAAACTTTTGTTGGACTGAAGCTATGTAATATTGCTCAATTTTATCATCTGAACAGGCTCCCGGAGTGAGGACCTCGTTCGATAGCTCCCAGTATAATGACAAGAGATCTGAGTGTTTTGCATCCGGAAAGGTCTGGTTCCAGCAATGATATTCAGAAACGGGGTACGTGTGATATAATTTAAAGAAATGTTCATATAAGTACCACTCCGCTTCAATAGTAAACTCAAAATCGGAGCCGACATTCTGTTTCAACAAGGTGCGTATTTTGACGACTGTTTGACGCAAAGTGTATATTCGTCGTGACTTTTTGGGACCTTTAAAAGCAGATCCAAAAAAACCCCCCGTGAGATACGTGTATGGCACTGCTGCAATAAGGTAGAAGTTCTGAGAGTCTCCTGTATTGAGGAATCCTGGACCAACTCGGCTGTCTAAGAATGGCAGAGGCTCTGTGGGATCCCGTAAAATCAAAAATTGTAGGCCCTGCTTGGTATACAGTACGTATAAGTGATCGTAAAGGGGCAGAATATATCTGTCAAGGGGCTGCTTGCTGACTAAGTATAGGTGCTCTTGGAATCTCGACTTGATTTCATATACTCCATAGCTATCAAGCGATCCGAGGAAGCGCGGTTTTGAAAAGATGGCAAAGAGCCGAATGGCTCTTATATGAGTTAATGTTCCTGTCTTGGAATCTACCGCTGCTGCCTGATTCCAAAGTGTCTGGAATCTGGCGTTGGCCCAAGAAATGCGCCTTTCCAGAGCGGATGTGTCTGCGTTACAGAGTTGATTTTCTCCTAGCGCATCCATCATTTCTTCGTATGATAGCGTAGGGCGCCGAAATCCTTGCCATGTCAGCAGTGATGTCCAGTCGGGAACCCATGACGGGATCCATGGCTCTAAGGTTTGATTTCTAGATAGCTTCCGAGGCCCTGAAGCATACATTAGAAACCAGCAGATATCCAATCGGAGCAGGCAATGGGCGAAAAATCCGATCCAAACATGCTGGTTTGATATGTAATAGTTAGCTTGAACCCCTTGATCTGTAATATCCTTAGCGTTCATCAAGCCCAGGATGCCGAACAGACGATCTCGTAAGTCAGAACAACTCGCATTCGATACGAGTTGCAAAGCTTCGCAAGGGTCTCCCCCTAGGGTTTGCTGTGCCGCATATTGAAACCACGGCGCAGATGTAGTTGCCCAGTTCCACCCTGGCGTACTCTCTAGTCTTTTCATTATAATTGGGTCGATTGAGAAATCAACATCGCCAATGCGGATAATTGCTCTTGGGGAGACAATCAACTCTTGAATTATCCACAACCTGGTAAAGTACCGTCTTCTGAATAGCTTTTCGATATCGAGATCCATAATAGAATCATCTGAATTTTTGGGGCGGACTCCATCGCGTGTGAATTGGTCCATGCCGCGACGTCGGGGAAAACGATCATTTGATTTGACAACGGCATCCGGGCCTAAATATATCACTACCCTTAAACTCTTTCTATAGATGCCGTCCATCAGAGCAACTTGTTGGGCCCTTTCATCCTTGTTGGACTGATTTATGCATAATGCATCCACCCACACATTTCGAGGGATGTGGGGAAATCGGACGAAGCGTAACAGCTCCCAACAGTTTCTTGTCTGTATAAGCACATCCCAATATGGGCCAATGTACACTGGACAGCACAGATAGGGTCCTTTATCGTCCTCCGGTCGCTCTCCTGCCCATGTATAGGAGAGGGCCTCGTATTCTGGATAATTATCCTCGTATGTTTCAAGCGTGAGATGAACAGGAATATCGTCTGAGTCTATAGTAGCTGGCCCGCTGTGATTGGAGATTAGAGTTTCGGTCGGTGATAAACAGGCTTGTCTAAACTGATCGGGCCGCAAGGTCGTCGGGTAGACATTGGAGAGCGATTGTTCGGGCATTGATTTCTCGGGCGTTGCTTGCTCGGGCGTGGTCAAATCCGCCGAACCATGGTACAGACTTTTGGATGGCCAGTACAAGTTCAACTGACCGGAAGGCTTGTCCTCCGGCACGGCAATAAATGTGCTGTAGTTGCCGTGCTCAGTAATAATATCATGTAAGGGTGGCATCTGGTCACAAGCTACGCAACGAGGAAGAATTTTGCATTGCGGTAACAAGTAACAGCTATCACCGATCTCGCAGCAGTGTTCTTTGAATTCGATCCTGGGACTTGAGCAGTTCGGGCCATGCCAATGAGTCATAGGTGTAGGCATGGTTTCGCGACTCGCGACTCGATTTCAGGGATACAGCGTACAAAGATAATATGCCATGAAAAGAAGGTAATGGCATGGAGCTAACAGTGCTTGGGCTTTTATAAGGTAGAAGATTGAGATTCAAGAGCATGGGCAATCTACATAATGGGTGCACACTTTATGGCAGTGATCTAGAGGAATGTAACGCTGGGGCGGGGTATGGACGCCATCAATCTTGCTATGATATCAACGGTATATATGCTACTAGGCACCTAAGCATGCGACATATTATAGTGGGAATCACCTCAGCCAGCACATTAACGCTGCACTACATTCTCAGCCCATTTTAAGGAGACTATTACTTTCCTTGACTTTCCAAGTTCACACTAAAGATATCCAGCCAGCCAGCACTGCATTCTTGGCCCGTCCGGACATGGTCACTGTTTTACTCACGGAGACCCCTCCCTCACTTTATATTACACCTGCAGATGGAAGAGTATTGAGTACAGCCTGCCTGCACTGCATTTTAGGTTTTCTAAAGGAAACTATTATTCTACCTAAGCCTCTGAACTGGGCTTACATTGCTTTATGTCACATCATCGCAGAGTAGTTACTCAGGTATATATTAAATTAAAGTTATATCGGCGTCTTATTGGGCCTTACTCAATAAGATGTCAAAGGTTCTACCGGTCCGAAGAGAAATTCATATTGCGATTGCTAAGTCCGCTGTCTAAAATTTCCAATTTATTTTGTCCTGGTCCATATAATTTCATGAAGTATACATAAATAAAAATAAAAATCTTCTAACTTCGGTTGCAAAACGATGATACTTTGGGGTCTATCTAGGCTTTGATTACCGACCTAAAAAAATCTATCATAGTTGCGATCAAAGCAGCGGATCCCTCCCCGGCAAGCACAGTCATATGTCCCTTGCCGACCGCGAAATGTAGCTGCTTTGGTGTATTGAGACTTTCGAACACAGCCCGCTGCTCCGCTGGGGGTGACATCTCGTCTATTTCGGGGACTATCATCATGACAGGTATGCCCTCGAGCAGTTCCCCAAGCAGCTCCTTTGGGCGGAACAGAGCGAGCTTATGGTATGTCTGAAAGGTGATCTGATCGCGGAAATTGGGATGGCCGCGCTCCGCGGCGGCCCTCATCAAGTCATATGCTTCTTTCCCACCTGCTCCCCCCGCACCGGCAAACCCGGCTGGGTTTTCGCCCTTGCTGTTAAAGGGCGGGATGGTGAAGGGCATGTTACCTCTCAACTGCGACTTGCGATCCTTCATGAGCTGCGCGAAGAGCGTCACCCTCCTGTCTGCTCGGATAAAGCTGAAGATGGGACAGACCATCACGACCGCGGCTACCCGTCTGTCTACGGTAGCCGCCACACCGCTGATCGTCGCCCCAAAGGACATGCCCCAGAGCAGAATGCGGCGCGGGTCCACGCTGGGGAGAGTTGTCGCGAAATTCACCACATCTTCCACGATAAATCATTAAACTTCCCTTCGCTTAAAGTACTAGGAAATACGACGGAACCTACCCGAGACGTCCTCTACCATTTTTGCCGGGTCGATCTGGTTCCTCGGCAGACCCTCACTACCGCCAACGCCCCTCGCATCGTAAAGCATCACATTAAATCCAGCCGAGCAAAACGCCTCGGCGATCTCTGATAAGCTCATCTCTTTTACGCAGTTAAACTAGGACCATGTTCGAGTTAAGGCCGGAGTTCTGCACGATATGGGTCGTAGGTAGACGTACTCCATGACTCATAATGATGGTTGCCTTGGGGTTGTCCGATTCCCAAAACCAGGCTTCCAGCGTTATTCCATCTATCGTTTTGATTTTGACGAGCTCGTGTCTTTGTGGAAAGCCCATGGTGCCGTCGAAGGTTGATAGGTGGGATCGATTGGCTGGGCGAGGTCGGGTGTGATGGGAGTCTTGGGGGGGATGGGGTGCATTCGGGTCGCGGAAGCAAGCGAATGCCAGTCTTTTGGCAGTGACCTAGCAAGCTGAAAGATGTTACAAACCTAACCGTGCTACTATGCTAGTAGATGTATTACCCGCAGGCGCAAATTCAAAGGAGGTAACAGTGCCATCGGGGATAATATTAGCCAAAATGAATAACATTACATCTCGGTGCATAAGATTACCTTGTGTTAGGTATTTAGTGGCCTTGGCTATAAAGGGCGGGAAGTCAGCGTAGGATCCGTACCACGCATATAAGTATGACTGTCCGTGGGGTTGGGGGCGTGGCTTTTTCAGCCACAAGGTGCTCTTGGAAGGTAGCTAAGGATCAGGGCAACGAAATGTTACTTGAACTCAACCTCGGGGAAAGATGCCTCCTTTCATAAGCTTACCCTTAATATGTGTTCGTGTTGCAGGTATTAACACCAAGCGTATATGCCAGGCTTGATGCACGTGGAAGCAGGCGTAGTAAGCACATATGCATGGTTATCTAGATCGATTTCCGATATCGCTGTGGTGTGGGACTCGATTCACGTCGTGCATCTTCTTCTGACCCCTAGGATAAAAGCAATAGAGCTTCGGTTTCACCTTCGATTCAACCAGAGACCCATTGGACGTCACTATCATGTCAAAGGAAAACCCCTACCGGCAAGAGCCCGTGGCAATTGTTGGCTTTGGCTGTAGATTGCCCGGCGGTAACAATTCCTCTCAGAGGCTGTGGGATTTCTTACAACGAGGTGATATCGCTTCTAGGGCTGTTCCGGCAACACGATACAGGCTAGACGGCCATTACGATGCATCTCACAGACCAGGAACGATGCACCAACCAGGGAACATGTTCCTGGAAAACACCGACCTTGCCGACTTCGATGCTAGATTCTTTGAAGTGGGCGGCAATGAGGCGGTATCCATGGATCCGAACCAGCGCCAAATGCTTGAGGTCGTTTTCGAGTCCCTTGAGAATGCGGGTGTAACTCTAGAGAAGCTGGACGGGCAGCCAGTTGGCTGCTTTGCCGCGTCGTATGCGTGCGACTACGCCGATATGCACAACAGAGATCCCGAGGATCGTCCATCTAAGAATGCCTTGGGTGTTGCCAGGGCGCTTCTTGCTAACCGGCTGAGCCATTTCCTGAATGTCAAGGGCCCTAGTGTCACCCTTGACACCGCATGCTCCGGCAGCCTCCAGGGTCTCGATATAGCTTGTCGCTACCTCCAGTCACGAGACATTGATGCTGCGATTATCGCTGCAAGTAATTTGTTCATGAGTCCCGAGCATCTCATTGGCACAGGAGCCTTTGGCGCTGCGCATTCAGTACGTGCCCTCGTGATCTCGTTCTTGTGAAAGTGCCATTCTTGCAGAAGAGACGAAGCTAACTCTGGATTTACACAAAGTTAACTGGGCTATGCCATACATTCGACGAGGCTGCGGATGGCTATGTGAAGGCTGAAGCTGTTAGCTCAATCGTGGTGAAGCGGTTGGAGGATGCCATAGCAAACCGAGATCCCATCCGTGCTGTCATTCTCGGCACCGCATCCACCAGTAATGGCAGGACCCCCGGGATCGCTAGTCCCAGCGCGTCTTCCCAGGCTCTAGCCATCCGGGCAGCCTATTCTAATGCGAAAATCCAAGACCTCAACCAAACGACCTATCTTGAGGTACATCCAGACCCTGAGACTCGAAGTAGGTTATTTTCGCTGATGAGTCTTTAGTGCCACGGAACCGGAACGCAGGCTGGCGACCCGACCGAAGTTGGTGCGGTGGGTTCTGTGTTCGCAGCTACGCGGCCGGAAGATAAACCATTATTCATTGGTTCGGTAATTATGCTTTAACCAGGAAGCTTAGGCAGGGAGAAGAAGCTTGAGAACTAATACGCGAGAACAGATTAAAAGCAACATCGGCCATTCGGAGCCGGCAGCGGGTAATTCGGGTCTCATTAAAGCGATTCTGTCGATGGAGAATGGTTTTATCCCGGGCACACCGACATTTATCAATCCAAGCCCCAAAAGTATGTATTTAAACTGACGTCTCTTTAGTTCAACAGCTGTTATTAGTAGAAGCTGACAATGAGCCACAGTTGACTTCGCCGGAAACATGGTGAAGGCCTTCAGAATCGGCATCCCATGGCCCGAGGATGCGCCTCGCAGAGCCAGTATCAATTCATTTGGGGTTGGAGGATCAAACTCACATGCAATTATCGAGTACCCAAGCGATGCCGTGCGAAACAACCATGTGTCCTCATACATCTCCGCCGATGATGGGTTTGCAATAGTCGACGACGAATCCTCAAGACCGTTCGTTCTAGTGCTGTCGGCGAACAATGCCAGTTCTACACGTGCTGGAATTCGATCGCTTGGCGATCATTTAATCAATCCGCGTGTGCAGGTCAACCTCCCAGATCTGGCCTACACGCTTTCAGAGCGCCGAACGGAATTCTGGTATCGGGCCTTCATCACGACCCAAACTACCGGAATCGCCGACATGTCGGATGAGTGGGTGGTATCCAAGAAGAGCTCGCAAACTCCCACAGTGGGCTTTATCTTTACCGGCCAAGGCGCCCAGTGGCCGCAGATGGGTAAAGACCTTCTGCGATTCTTTCCGTGGACTCGGAAGATTCTTGAAGAGTGAGTCATCCAGTCCCAACGATAAAGCACAGAACACAAACGTATTCTTTCGGTTCCAGAGAAGAACAATAGCGGAATAGAGTACTAATATGAAGTTAATTATCGCAGGCTTGACGATGTCCTCCGTAATCTCCAACACCCGCCTTCGTGGTCTCTAATTGGGGAACTTACGGAGCCGCGAAGTCCTCAGCATCTCCGGCAACCAGAATTTTCTCAGCCCCTCGTCACCGCGCTACAGCTCTGTATCGTCGCTATCCTGGAAAGTTGGGGTATTCGACCCAACAGTGTCGTCGGACATTCCTCCGGCGAAATCGCCGCCGCGTATACGGCTGGGCTTCTAGATCGCGCCGGCGCAATCACGTCGGCTTATTATCGCGGCAGAGCGGCTCTGGGGTGTCAGAGTGAGGTCGACGGTAATGTAGGCATGTTGGCGGTAGGACTTGGGGCCGATGCGACGTTAGAGTTCCTTGAGCTTTATGCCGGACGGGCATGGATAGCGTGTTTCAACAGCCCCAATAGTGTGACTGTTTCTGGCAAACTCGACGCTCTCGAGGCATTACGCGACGAGCTTAAGGCTGTTGGTCATTTTGCCCGACTCCTGCATGTCGACATGGCCTACCACACGAAGCTCATGGGAGTAGTTGGCGATAAGTATGAGGATCTTCTCAATTCGGAGAAAGTGTTCAATCCCGTAGTTTCGGACGCATTGAGAGATGTCTCGTTTTTCTCATCGGTCTCAGCATCAAAGCATACCCTTGCAACGAACGCGGCGTATTGGAAGGAGAACATGGTATCTGCGGTTAGATTTGACGGCGCTCTCAGAACCATGCTATTGGAGACAGGAACACCACCCAACTTTCTTCTCGAGATCGGACCCTCGGGCGCTCTTGCTGGCCCTGTTTCACAGGTACTCAAATCCGTCGGAACAGCACTTGCCAAAGAAACTGCATATTGCGCTGCGTGGAATCGAGGCTCGGATGCCGGAAAGGCACTGTTTGACGTTGCAGGTCGTCTTTGGGCAACAGGCTACCCGGTGGACTTAGCCATTGTCAACGAGTACGATGAAACGGAGCGTTGCATCACAGACCTTCCTAACTATGTTTGGGACCACAGCACCAAATATTGGCACGAGAATGCTGCGAGTAAGGATTGGCGATTCCGGAAGTATCTCGTTCACGACCTGTTGGGTAGTAAGATTCTGGGAACCTCGTGGCGCGCGCCGACGTGGCGATCACGGTTGGATGTATCAAATGTGCCCTTTCTGATGGACCATAAAATAGGTACGTGATTGGTTTCTCCGGATCATAATCTTGTGCCGAAGTTCGGAACCTTGCTTTTTATTTGCTACGTTGACCTGGACATCCGTCGGAAAGTTCCTCGCTAATTTAATAATCTCCGTCTAGGTGGCAACCCGATCATGCCTGCCACTGGCTTCCTCTCCATGGCTTTAGAGGCACTCTACCAGAAGCATTACGTATTTCTGGAAATCGAAGGGAACGGTAATCATCTCGCGCGCAACGACTTTTGCTATCGATTTAGGAATGTGCGATTTAGCAAAGCACTTGTTCTTGAGGAGGGAAAGGAAATTACAATCCTGTTCACCTTGGCAGCAGTCTCAGGCAGCAAGCATTGGCACGAATTTCGCATATCCACAACAGAAGGCAATTTCACTACCGAGCATTGCTCCGGTTCGATCCGTATCCACGATCCAATCGAGTCGACAGAGGGGGATGGCCCCTTGCTGTTGAACGCACTGCAGCCCTCGAAGCTATGGTACAAGAGGATGCGGGAAACGGGTATCGACTTTGGGCCGGCTTTCCAAAAAATTATCGAGATCGAGGCGATACCGGGGGGACGAACTTCCGATGCCTTGCTATCACTGGAACCCCCCGAGGGCATCTAGTGAGTAGATCTCGGAGTTATTTTCTTCCTGTTGTGGCTACTTTTAAAGCAGAATATTTCCCTTTTAGGCCAATACAGTGCCTCGAAGCTTCCAGAGTCCTCATAAATCCATTCAGAATAGTAATAACTGACTCCGAGTGCTCTAGTGATCCTCAATCTTATTACCCCGTACATCCCACAGCTCTCGACGGCTGCTTGCAGGCGGCATTCCCCGTCATCTGCGGCGACAAAACCACTGCCACGAGTGCGCCAATACCTTTGCTGATTGACGACTTCATTATTAACAAAGTACCTTCTCTCATGCATCGGGGTAAATGTAGGGCATCTTCATATTACTCCGGTCGAGGCCGCCTGGATCAGCCCGACAGTTGGATAGCAAACATCGATATGTATGAGGCTGAGAGCGGTCAACTCGCGGTACGAGTAACCGGCATGCATTACGCCAAACTAGACGTGCCTCCCAAGCCTGATCTTCACACGTTCGGCTCCGTCGTCTGGAAACCGGACGTCGATTTCCTTACCCACGACAAAGCAGAGAGCATAGCCGTCCAAAGTGGCTCTACTGGGCTTGATACCATGCTTGAACTTATGATGCACAAGAAGCCGTCTCGCCATATCTTGGAACTCAATCTCAACGAAGGGGATACTTCGTGCCTCTGGTTCGGCAAGGGTGACTCCGTAGTAAGGGGTACCTATTCGGGGTACGTGTTCGGATCGCCCAATGTACAGAGTCTTCTTCATGTCGAGACACTGTACAAGTCCAAAGGAAATACCTCCTTCCATCATATTTCGATTGAGAACCCGGCGCTTCGCCTACCGCCTGATGTGGAGTACGACCTCGTCATCATCAAAATTTCGGGTGGAATAGCCGCGCTCGATAAGAGCCTCGCGATCGATTCTCTGAGACCACTCTTAGCCAAAAACGCGTCAATATTTGTTGTAGATATTGAAAGAGGCCATGGAGAAAATGGTGTTTCTGCAAGCTATGTGAACGGAGCCCAATCGAGTGGTACTGGGTCGATCCCGTACGTTCTTGTCTCTGCATCCGCCACCGGGGACGAGGTACGCAACCACGGTGGGTCTCGGGTGCGGGGTGGGGAGATCAATGGATCGTGGAGCCTCCTGCAACCGAATGACTTCGGGCGCATTACCCTGGAAACTGTCATGGATCACAGCTCGTTCGACTACCCCCCTGAACTGGAAAAAGATATCACGACGGACAAGAGTTTTGAGCTTCGTACGGATGTAATCATAGCAAGCCTTACTTCCTCGTGTCCAGCGAAAACGATCCGCACGCTTGAAGCCGCCTTAGTGGCTTCAGGTTGGAATGTCACACATCAATCGGTCCCATTTCCGAAACCGGCCGAGGGGTCTGTGGTCCTCATACTAGACGAGCTCTGGGAGGGCGTACTAGGGCAAATCAGCGAAGAGCAATGGGAATCTTTGAAGATGCTCATTAGCTCCGGCACATCGCTCCTTTGGGTGACTCAAGGTGCGCAAGGAGCGGTGACGGATCCCGACGGCGCGATGATCCATGGTCTTTTCCGAGTCGCGCGCCAAGAGGACCCAAGCCTAAAGCTCACGACACTGGATGTCCAAATGGGCACAAGCTCGGCGACGACGTGGGCGATAGAAAGCGTTCTGGGGCTCTTGAAGTGTAATAAGCCAGTGGAAACTGAGTACATGGAGCGTGATGGCGTGCTGCATGTACAACGTGTCATGCCTGATGACAGCATCAACAATTTTCAGCGCGGCGAAGTCGATGGGTTTGAGCCTACTATGCAAAACCTTCACGATGGATCTGTGCAGATAAAGTTGAGATCGGAGCGTTTGGGAACATTCGAAGGCCTAATGTGGTGCGAGACGGAGACTAAAGAAATCCCGGATATCAGTGTCGGTAGTATTGAGGTTGAGGTGGAAGCTGTTGGCGTAAATTTCAAGGACGTGGCCATCATTATGGGTGTCGTTCCCGATGATGAATACAATCTTGGAGTCGAATGTGCAGGGGTCGTACGACGAGTAGGCGAGGGCGTAAGTAAGTTTAAGGTCGGTGATCGGGTCTGTATGTTAGAATCGGGGACCTATGCCAATCGAGTCCGAGTTACTGCCGACCGATGCCACATTTTCCCGGATTGGATGACCTTTGAAGAAGCAGCAACAATCCCTTCCGTCTATCTTTGCTCCCTTTACGCCATGTACCACATGGGTGCTCTTCAAGAAGGCCAGGTAAGAGAAGCGCACTACATGCGTTTTCAAGTGCACATAAAAGACGCCACTTCGATTGGGAATACATAGCTGACAAAGTGACAGTCAATCCTCATTCATTCCGCAGCCGGGGGTATTGGAATTGCTTGCATCGAATTAGCTTTACATAGGAAGGCCGAGGTCAGTCCTTGGCCCAATTCAGCTCGAACCAATTCCCTCACCTGTGTCCGAACGGTCTTGACTAACTCGCGCATTAACTTAGATCTTCGTCACGGTTGGTACCGATGAAAAGCGCCAGTTCCTCAAGAGCAAGTACGGTATCCCCGAGAGTCACATGTTCTCCTCACGCAACACGAAGTTTGCGACAGAGATTATGAAAGCCACAAAAGGCCGCGGTATAAACGTTATTATCAATTCCTTAACCGGGGAGCTTCTCGACGCGTCGTGGCGGATTCTGGCCGATGGCGGCAACATGGTGGAGATTGGTAAACGGGATATTCTCGACAGAAACACGCTGGCGATGGAGCCGTTTAACCGGAATTGTTCTTTCCGAGCTATTGATATGTCCTACTCAAAACATATGAATGGCCAGTTGGTTGCAAGGTACGCTGCGTCACGTCGGCTGTCCTCCTTCTCATCTTTGTCCTAACTTCGAATCACCAGTCTATTTGATGAGCTCTTTTCCCTGATTGATGCTGGTCATATCAACCCCATCAACCCCATTACCATATTTGGTTTTGACAAGGTGACGGACGCGCTATCGTTGATACGAGCTGGACGCCATCTAGGAAAGATTGTGGTATCGAAAGGCGACGGCAGGCAGAAGGATGTACAAGTGCCCGTTCGTCCAGCAGCCCGCAGGCTTCAACTAGACCCCAACGTCTCATACTTGATGGTCGGGGGCTTACGAGGTCTTTGCGGGCCACTAGCAATCCAGCTAGCGCAGCACGGCGCCCGCAAGATCATCGTCAATAGTCGGAGTGGCATCCGCGATAAGACGTCGGCCAGGATAGTTGCCAGCTGTGATGCGTATAAATGCGATGTTATCGAGGCCCGAGGTGATGTAAGTGATATAGCCTTCGTGCGAAGGTTATTCGAATCTGCGGGTTCTCGAATCGCTGGCGTCATACAGGGTGCCATGGTTCTAAGGGTAAGCTACACCAAACTCATCGCCCAAGCCACGGCTTGACAACGGCTAACGATTGATTGCTTAGGACAAACCGTTGGAGACAATGACGGTGGACGACTACCACGCGGCCATCAAGGCCAAGGTACAGGGCACGAAGAACCTCCATCGAGTATCGGAGGAGATGAGAAATCGGAACGAGGACCATGCTCTTGATTTCTTCACCATGCTCTCGAGCACGTCGGGTATTATTGGCATGAAGGGCCAGGCAAACTATGCGGCGGCCAACACGTTTCTGGACGCCTTTGCTAGCTACCGGCGATCGCTAGGACTACGTGCCAACACGGTCGATCTGGGAGTGAATGAAGATGCTGGGGTTATGGCTGGGTCCATGATCCAGAATCGGTTTAATCCACGTCTGTGGACACCCATCAACGAAAGCAAACTGCGTAGGATCTTGTCTTACTCCATCCTGCAACAGGACGACAATGCGCCATTGAGCATGAGCGGCTGTGCTCAGATGGTCACAGGTATCAGGTACCCATTGCCGATCGAAGGCTTGGAATTGGCCAGTGACGCGCGTTTTGCACATCTGTTCAGCAGCCGCGTAGGAGAAGACGACGGAGCGGCTGGATCCGGGCATATCGTCGACCAAGGCGGCAAAACTGCGCAGGCAGTCCAGCGGTTCCGTCTGTTGGGAAATTCGGGTGCTGACACGGCGAGCATGATCGCGGCATGCGTCGAGGCAATTTCGTCGCAGATTGTGAAGTATCTCCAACTCGAGACAGAACCCGAAGCCGGCCGACCTCTGATGGCCTACGGGTTGGACTCGCTTTCGGCAGTCGAGCTACGGAATTGGATCCGTACGAAGCTTGGGGTCGAACTTGCCACGTTTGACATCACCTCCGCGAGCTCGCTTCTGGCGTTAGGTGAGAAGGTGGTTTTGTTGAGCAGGATGAAATAGGAACGTTGGCATAGATGATTATGATAAATGAGGAGTATGGGTGCACTTGTAGCCAGACAGTTGTATTTACTAGGTATAGGTAGGTTCTGTACAAAAGGTAGAGGCTTGACATCTTGACTGGTGGACTCGTACACTGAAAAGCGCTGGGCAGACGGATTTGAATGTGATCGGTCCGGCCATCTCATTCACCAGGTGGCAGCGGCTGACCACCATTTGTATACATAGACATTGGTGAGTCAAAATGGGGCTGGGCGGCTGGTGGCTGGTGTGGCACAGCCACACCAGTGTATACTTAGACCTGGCTCAACCTAGAAGAATACAACTTACTTCGGATTACCACTTTTGGACTGTTTTTGACGTGACATATCATTTGTTCGTTCCAACATCTGTACATATGACTAGCCCCTTTAATCTCATAGGCAGTGTGGCGTTGGAAAGTGGCTAGGAAATATGTAGGTGGCTTAAAAGTGGAGACTAGCAAACAGAGCAGGGGTTATTTGTAGAATAGGCGGGAGACACCTCTACATTTTATCCCTTTAAGTGCCCCTTCGGCTCCGTGACATAAGAGTGAAATAACGAGGTGTACTGCATATGTAATATATACCAATTAAACTCTTATCCAAGCTTAATACGATAGTTTGATTGGTTTATCATGCATTTATTAGTTATGCAGTACACCCCGTTATTTCACTCTTATGTGACGGAGCCGAAGAGGCACTTAAAGGGATAACAGCCATGACTGTTCCGATGGACTCGGTTCAACTGCCCCAATTACCTGCCCTCCGTCCCTGTTCCTGTGCAATACAAAGAGGTAATAATAATACGGAGGCCCATACGAAGTACACACGCAGGCAAGAACCATTACGAACTGCCCGATTCCGATCATCATCGTACGCGACAGAGTCGTCCATCTTTCGCGACCTCCCAGTAAGCATCGGCACCGACCGACGTATGTTGCCACAGCGCAAACCCTGGATCGTATTTTTTCTTGATCTCGAGCAGCCTGTCATAGTTTGCTCCGAAATAGTCCTGCTTCCAATCCGGGTTGTCAAAGGTAGCCTCATTCACATATGCTCCACCGCCTTTCGCGATGCGACTGAAAAGCCCCTGCCATTTGTTGACCTCACGCTGAACCGCGCGCAACTCTACCGGGGCTGCGTCGGCGCCAAATCCGATCCCGACGTTTAGGGTGTATAGCGCGTCCCTCCAGGCCGGAAGAACGGAATTTCGCCCCGGTATCCGAGGTATGCGGTTCAGAGCGGCGTGGATTGTGTTCCCGCTAATACGGTTCGCGGGGAAATCTGCACTCTCTGCGATCCGACGGAAAGAGTCAACAAGCTCCGGAAGTCTGTCTCGGACGGTAGAACGTTGGATCAGACGACCGCCAAGGGTGTTGTTGGTTGAGTATACCTCCGGAGGAAATGCATAGTGTTGGTAGTGAGCATAGAAGCTCGGGTTTACCGTGATGTTATAGCGCGTTAAAGGCAGGCCAAAGCTTTTCAACTTGCGGATGAATGGGTTCAATGCCGATTCCATGTCGGGCTTGCTGCCTCCCGGCAGTATGCCGACGTCGAGAGAGAATCCTCTGTTGTCCAAGGCCCAGGACATTGCGAACCCGGGGATTTCGTCCACCACAAGGAGATGAGACTGAAATGCGGCCACGGCGGCCCAGTATGCGGTCCGATTGGCATTGGGAAACGAAAGTGTCGCGCCGGCCGTCGGACCGTCCTTGTATGCCTTGGTCGTTATCGAGACAACAAGGGCGTAGTTGCCGGCTCCGCCGCCGCTCAGGGCCCAGTACAAATCGGAATGTTCGTCAGGCGAGACGACAAGGTGACGACCATCGACAGTCACGACTTCATACTCGAGAGCGTTGTCTGCAGCCAATCCGTAGCTCGATGTCAAGGGTCCGTAGCCGCCGCTTTGGACATAGCCTCCGCTAATTCCGACCGAAGGGCAATACCCGCCTGCCACACGGAGCCCACGGCCGGCGGCCGATGCATAAACCTCAGAGAACTGGACACCGGCGCCGAGCTTCACCGCAGGTCCCGTGTAGTAAGCCTTTTTGTAATCCAGGAACTTGATGGTTTTCAGCTTGTGAGTCCACAATACCAAAGATCCTTGGCCGTTTGATCTTCCTGTGTAGTCATGCCCTGTGTTCTTGATTGAGAGCCTGATGTTGTTATCTCGGGCGAACTTAAACCCTGCTGCCGCAGTGGCTGCACTGTCGATCTCTAGTGCATATGCAGCCAGATTACCCAATGAGCATCCAAGATTCGAAGCTTCAAAAGGGCTGCAGGAGTCATTGAGCCAGTAGGGAGACATGACACTGATGGGGTGTTGGTAGCTAAAAGTTGAATAAGCATTGGTTCTGCGGCCAACATCATGAACCTGGGTAACATACTGTGTTTCTGGAGATGTCCAGGTGTCCCGGATATTGTTGCACGCGTTGCTCCCGAAGCCAGATGCTTGCAAATAGCAAGGCTCCGCCAAAGGAGTCCCACGAATAAGCTTGCCTCCGGTGGTTTGATTGAGTTCGTTCCATTTCTTGACCGAAGGCCATCCAGCATCTCCAGGCAAATAGCGGCATGTGGACTTATCATAGTCGTTTAGCGCAGAGGTTACCCCTGAAGTGAACAGGGCCGTGAACGCCGTCGCCACGTGCAGCCAGTTGAACACACCTTTGCACATCTTTACGCAAGTAGAACGAAGTTGATTGCGTGGGTTATTCTGTTTGACTACCTAGATACTCAACGCCTTTAATCTGTAAGATACACGATTTATATTTGAGCATTATCGCAATCCGAACGTTGACAACCCCCTTTCTCTCAACTCCTACGGAAGGATTCAATATTCCACCTTCCCATGTTTCCACGACCAAACTCGACTTCTCGTTCTTGCTCTCGACATCAATATCCCTCACCAAAATAGATCATTAGGTATATATAAATATGTATATTGGAGCTTGCTTCGGTGTGCGCACGCCTCATACCACCGCCTCATTTCACTCCTTCATACAGCCCACTGTCACATCACACAATCAATCAGTCCTAGCTTAGTGATCAAGGGTGGCGTGATTCACGTGGAGTTCAGTTTCATTGTTGATCGTGACAGTAAGGCTCTGCAGAGTGTTCCTGCACTCATGTATAAGCAATGATTAGGGATTTGGTGCATGGTACTATGCACCTTGGTCAGCTTACCGTAGTATCACAATGTAATGGCCTTACCCCACTTGATCATTACAGATAATATTACACACGGGTCTTCTTACACAGACTGGGAGGATTCTTATAAGAATGCCCCATTGTAACCCTTATATGACATTGTCTAATAATATGACTTTGTCAGATGGAATAGGATTGAGCCGAAAACAAGACGGCAACATGTCGCGCTACTACTACAGCCGCAACAACAAGGCAAAATCACACGTCTCATTTGTGTCCGATTGCTATCGACTAGAACTAAACAATCCTATAATTATTTCGCGTTAGTATAGAACAGTGGCATAAAGTATCAGCTTTTGACTTTCTATTGAACCCTAATATCCGTATTCCGTGCTTTTTGACAATGCTGCCCGATTTATTCAAAGTGCAGGGGTGGGCAGACGTCCGCACAACCGAGCTTGTGCATGAATACATTTTCCGAGGAGGATGTCTACTCATGATAGCATATCTCACCTGGGGCATTTGCGTTGGAGTGTACAGAGGTATGAACTACAATTGTTGTGTAGTGACTTTATCCCTGATGCTTGTGTGAAGTGACCTATCATCCCCTGGCGAGTGTCCCTGGCGCCAAACTAGCTGGTAAGTTTAGTGAGGAGATACCACAGATGGGGAAGTGGATAGGTACATGTAACTAATGAAGGCAATTAGCAATATCACACTGGTATGGGCTCTACTATGATCTTATTCGTGGCGGCCAATACTTCAAGCGGATAAGGGATATGCACAGGGAATATGGTATGCGCATCTATGTCTAGTGTCATTAATCGCGATCTTGGCTAATTGGCGCAGGCCCAATTGTACGCATTAACCCAGGAGAGGTTCATCTCAACGATGTCGGGTTCATCAACGACATCTTCCCTGCTACAGGTAGGAAGACCGACAAGTCGCTTTTGGTGGGCCAGAGAACTGGTAGTAGGTGACTTATGTTTCCCCGAATCAATAGGAAAAGGAGACTCACATGACTCGTTATTTCAGCCCCAGAATCGATCGTTGCCACGATAAGTCATGACAAACATCGCATACGTCGAAACAGCATCAACGCCTTTTTCTCTCCGGCTAGGATAGGAACGATAGAGCCAAGCATTAAGGAAAAGCTAGAGGGCATGCTTGAGCGATGGGATCAACTTGGCCGAGACAGGGGCGCAGTCTTGAAAATGATTATGGTTTTCCAGGCCTACGCAAGTGATGTTATCACCTCTTACTCGTTCGGTAGTTCTTTCGATCTTCTCGACGATGACAACTGGGGCGAGGAGTATTTTTCCTCACAGGAGATATACTTCCGATTAACTCATGTCTTCGGATGCTTCCCAATAATCATGAGACTTATTAACAGCCTACCAACGCGATTAATCAGCCTGTTCATCCCGACTCTCGCAGCAATGTCAGAAAAGCAGAAGGTACATTTTTCATCTCACCTGACCGTTTGATATGCACATCTTTCATCACTTGCCTTGCTGACGATCTAAAAAAGTGGATGGTCGACAAGATTCGCCAGATAAGGACGTCCGCAGATAAAAGCGTCATAAAACGTACAATCTTTGAGGGGATATTAAGTAGTAGTCTTCCGGATCATGAAAAGACAGATACTAGAATGGCACACGATGCCCAGCTCATTATCTTGGCAGGTGAAAGCACAGTGGGTACGTCTCAGCTGTTCCGGTTTGTCTTTGACTTGGATTTGACAGTAAGTTGACTATGTTAAATGAAAGGATACACTCTAAGTGCTATTTTATTCGAACTTCTCTCCCACCCGGAAGTCTACAAGACTGCAAATGATGAGATCACCTTAGCAATGACTAGGAACGACAAAGTTCCCTCTTACGCAGACGTTAAGAACCTTCCGTACTTGAATGCGGTTATCAATGAAGGGTTGCGACTCCACCCGGGGGTCGCCTCGCGACTTGCACGAATATCGCCCGAACAAGATATTATATATCACGACAAGAGAACCGACAAGATATACACTATACCAGCAGGGACTGTAGCGAGCATGAGTTCATTGGTCACTCACTTCGACCCCGAGGTTTTTGAAGAGCCTCTGACCTTCAGGCCACGGAGATGGATCGACAATCCGAAACTCAGTCGAGCAATGATTGGGTTCGCTCGTGGCTCCAGAAATTGCGTCGGGTACGTGGATCTCCTTCAACAGCGGCCCGATTCCTAACTTAAAGCCTGAGACAGGGAGGCAATTGCTCGGTGCGAGATGAGTTTGATGCTGGCCACAATCCTGAGGAACTACGAGATATATAGTGGGCAAGCTGGACGCACGCTCGAGCTCTATGATACGATTCGCGCGCGGGATATCGCCGCTAACAGTGAAATGATCATACCAATCCCCGCGAAGGGAAGTTATGGACTACGAGTTCGGGTCCGCTCATAGAGGAAATTTCTTGTGGCGGATATTACGATATGGTATAGAGTGTTATCTAGAAGGTAATCGATGGAGTCTCAATTGGCGCCTCTGCTTCCTACCAAAGTGGACACCTTCACCGCCGAGGGCGGCAAAGTGATCATCACTGTAGTTACATATTGAAACAAATGAAATTTTAGAATAGCTGCCTCCATCTTGTCTCGAAAGGTGCTGAACCCAGCAGCGCCGCAATGCTGGTCTATATAATATCATAGGCTTGGCCAGGAAAGCCCGGGGGGCACCAATAGAAGGTAATAGAACACGTTGCGAAAGTCGATTTGAATAAAATCACGATACGTAGGAAACGCGGGACAGCAAGATAATCACCATCGCCAATTATCCTGCGATCAGAAGCTCGGTTCCCGTAGGTAACTTCAAACGTTAAGGTCCCCGCTCCAAACGAAGATACCGTCGGGGCGGAGCCATCCGCTGTCGTAGTTCCATTCCTTTACAAATAATTAACTTGAGTTTATATGTTGGGGTGCGAGAAACTCCGAAGCCACAATACTCCACTCCCCGGGTAGCTGTTTAGCTGCCCGGATAGACAATACCACGACGTTGAGATGATCATGCATTAGGTAAGTAGATAGGCGAGAGCAAGTGCGCAGGCCGGGACCAGGTAATGGATTATACATAATACATAGACCCCGACACTAGTCACGAGAAATACTGCGTCGATGCCACGCTGACATGCATACCAATATCTCTGCATTCTCTCAATATCACATAATGGTGAAGGTGGGTGGTTTAGCCAAGCAACCAACAAACCAAAGGTCTATTATTAGCCAACGAGCTACGCTATCCGAGAAGTAACTGTATCACAACAGGACAGCTGAAATCAACAGGATAGCTAGCTAGCTAGCCCCAGAAATCTGCGAGTCTGTCCTCCCTCCTCTCTATGTTCGGCAGAATTCGGTCTTCTGACAAGGTTCTCAAATACCTACTTATACATACTCTATTCAATATCGGCCCCACGGAGTACTTCCACGCTCTCGAGGTGATTAGGCATATCTATCTATTCCCCCGTAAATGTCGATAAAAGCCGACGAATCCATTTATAACTGCCATGAGCTCAGGCAGCCCCTAACCCCCCGACTCCCCATCGTTACCAAAGATCTAACTGCTCACCTGTGACTGATTAATTAGTTTTATTTGATTAAGTCATCACCAGGTAGCTACCTGTATCTCCTAGTATGGAGGTCTTCGCGCGTGCCTTTGATCCCAATGGCCCTCTCGTCCCCCCTCCGGAGGGCGTCCAGTCCAACTTCGTCAATCCCCCAAACGGAAACGTCACAGTGAACGGCGTGGTTGCCTCCGGTTTGGCCCTTACGGTGGTCACCTTGACTGTGCACGCCTATGGAAAGAAGAAGGGGAAGCTTCACCTTGATGATTGTTAGTTGTATTCTATTCTACTAGTATTATTATTATCTATTCTGCTTGTGTCCCAACAGAGGTCGTTACTAATAATTGCCTGCCTATCCTCCAGGTTTGGCCGCCGTCGCATTTGTAGGGCTTTCTCATCCAGCGCTTCCGGGCAGAATAAATTAGCTTCGGCCATTGCATCACTAACACGTTCGTCCAAAGAGCGCCTTCATCACCTGTCATGTCTTCGTTTACCGTATTATGACCACGACCGGCTTCTTCGTTCGTAGCTGGAACATCCAATTGAAGAACTTTGAATGGATTATCTTCGTGAGTCCACCTATCGCATCTAAACCAGTAGTTTGGCATTCGTCCGTATCTTTCTAATTCTTTCGCGCTCTCTGAAACCTAGAATCTCTACCTTATTACGACGCTGTATAACGTTACTATGATATTTATAAAAGCTGCTATCTTGTTGCAGTGGGTGCGCATATTCACCCCAGGACAGCGGAACGTCTTCTTCTGGACATGCTATCTGGTGGCGTCGCTCAACGCCATATTCTATCTCGTCACCATCCTCGTGGACCTGCTCAGATGCAGACCGGTCCAGTACCACTGGGACAAGACTATTCCCGGCGGTCACTGCGCCAACGACGACCTCTTATCTCCGCTCTCTGCTGCCATCAACGTCCTCTTCGATCTCACTATATTCATCATTCCTCAGAAGATTATCTGGAATCTCAACTTGGCTTACAAGAAGAAGATAGGCGTTTCTATTGTCTTTGTTGTGGGACTTTTGTGAGTGATGATGCGCGTTTCGTTTCTCCTTTGCCTCATTATTTCACACCTTCATTTCCTACTCCTAATTCTAAGTTTACCAGTGGAACCCGACTTGAGCATCTAGCAGTGATAGGTAGCTAATACCAGAGGCCCCTTCCCCCAGGTGCGTTATCTTCGCCACGGTCCGCCTAAGTTGGACAGTAAAGGTGCTTTATGCCAATGACTATGCATACGACGCGTCGTACGAGATCCTCTACGGCAGCCTCGAGATGACCTTCGCCTTCTTGACCTTTTCCTTCCCGGGATTCCCCAAGCCCTTCGCCGCGCTGGTGGGGCAGACAATGAGCTCGCTAGAGCGTGCGGTGCAAGGCTCGTGGGGCACCAAGACGGGGTTCTCCCGCCTCTTCTCGTCATCCCGAGGCAGCAGCGGCTCGGAAGGCAATACGTATTTCGTAGATGGAAGCGGCAGTGCCAGCGGCGGCGAAAAGGGTCTTGGTCTTGCCAGCTCGAAGAATAGTGGCTCCTCACCCCCATCTTCCTCGAGGGTGCGGATGGCTTCGGTGCCGGGTCAGACAAACTCATCATTCGGAGAACAACCCCAGAGCGTCCTACGTACTACCACGTTCAACATGTCCGAAACCCATGTTTCGGATTATGAACTCGACGCTAATGAGGGTATTATGCCCCGACATAAACCGTGGGAACCAGCTGCCACGCACCCCGAGGAGAAGCGCCAGGTTTGATACTTGCTCGAGGTCGAGAACAGCAATCACTGGGTATTAAGGACCGGGGTTTACTTGATGAAGTCGGTCGTTGTTTCTGTTGCTGAAGTGTAGGATATGAACTGGTGTTGGAAAACATTAACTCCGTAGGAAAATTGTGAAGCCATAGTGCTATCATTTTACAATGCTTGATATATTATCAAAAAGGATGATAAAACTGCGATAACACTTCTCTGGGTGATTCTTATAACACCGCAAGCCACGATGGATTTCATCATTGGTGTGAATCAACTACCTTTAGTTCTTATGCAAGCCTTCACTTCCAGGTGTGAGCATCACACACATACCTATCACATCAACCACCTATCTAGCAACAAGCAGGCATCGTGGATATGTATAAGTAAAGCAGCTCACAAGGTCGAAGTTCTCTGAATATTACAAGTACCGTGCAGCGACTGTCTCTAAGGCACAAGCTTATGCAATCAATGTCTCTTCTTCGCACTTGAATTTCACCGAGACAGTACCTATAAGGACTCGTAAAGTTAAAGTAAGTAAAGATACAGCCTTGCCACGAGACCTTCGTGTTGTACTTATTTATAGACTGAACCACTTGGGAAACATTGAAACAAGCCACGCCCTAGAGATTTTGACTGCCGCTGTTGCCTGCTGCTGCCACTGCCTTATTCTCACACCTCACATGCCCGTGCACGCATAAACCCATATGATGATGATGTATTCCTTCGAATAATGTTCTGCATACTACCTATAACGATTCTACGTTCTAGACCGCCTGGTAGCTGCCAGCCAGTCAGCCAGTCGAGCAACAATCCCACCTAATTTGGTCTAGGCAGACGAGACGTGCACATCCATCAGAGCCTGGTTCGCGCACCACGTTGAGGAATTGAGAATCACGCTCAGGGAAGGTCTGGGATGTGACCTACTTATCTACCCGCCGGTCATCTTATGTATGTACCCGCGTAGGTAAGTAAGTAGGTAGCATCCCTAGATATAGGCAATGATCAGGCTGCACTCACTCACGCCTCTGCAGCCTGCATGCTTGTCAGCTTACCCTATAAGATGGAAGGCATGTAATATTACGTAGGTACGTATTTTCGCAGAAAGATTAGTATTAAGTCACGAAGTAGGTAGTATTGCCGCAGCGTGGCCATTTCCTGCGTAAGGAGATTTCCAATAGGAATGGCACGATATTACCCCAACTATAGTACTTGGTACCCGACTCCAATCCAAGGACGCCCTTGTTAGAAATAAGCGAGCTAAGTGGATATTCTATAGGTTAATTAAGTAGTAGGTATAAGTTGTTATGTATAGCTAAAGTATGCAACAAGTGTGGTATTAAGTCAACAAAGGTAACCTAATATCAGTTTGTCTGATCACTTTTAAATAAGCTACCCTAAGCAAATACGCAATAATTGACTGGTCACGCCAATCTTTTGGCGCAGTGGTATATGTGACAAAAATCTGCTTGATTGTTGTGATCTTGGAGGCGGGGAATACAGCTGTACACAATGTTCTTTTCCAAAACAAATTCAACAACAGTCCCAGCGTTTCAACGAATTCGTTCTCACTGATCACCAGTTTCAATCTAGGTAATTAGTTAGTTAGTTAGTTACGCAATCACGGTTCCTACCTACATATCCTTTCTATCTTACTTCATCTCTCCAGCAAGATGCCGCCTGCCACCAAGCGCAGCGTCTTGATCACGGGCTGCTCGGACGGCAGCATGGGCGCGGCCCTCGCACTAGCCTTCCACAAAGCCGGGTACCACGTCTACGCGACGGCGCGCAACCCTCAAAAGACGGAGCACCTCCGGTCGCAAGGGATCGAGACGCTGACTCTCGACACCATGTCGGCGGAGTCGATCGCCGCATGCGTGGCCCGCGTGCCCTCGCTCGACATCCTCGTGAACAACGCGGGACGGACGTTCATGATGCCCGTGGTGGACGTGAACATCGCCGAGGCCAAGAAGGTGTACGACCTGAACGTGTGGTCGCACGTGGCCGTGACGCAGGCCTTCCTGCCGCGCCTCGTGGCCTCGAGGGGGGTCGTCGCGAACCAGACCTCGGTTGGGGCGGCGGTGACGCTACCCTTCCAGGGCGTCTACACCTCCTCCAAGGCGGCCCTCTCCATGCTCACGGACACGATGCGCCTCGAGCTCGAGGCCTTCGGCGTCCGCGTCGTCGAGCTCCGCACCGGCGTCGTGCGCACCAACCTCGTCACCAACATGCAGAGCTCCACGACCACCACGGTCCCCGAGGACTCCATCTACGCGCCCGCGCAGGAGAAGATGGAGGAGGCCCTGCGGCAGGAGAAGTACGTCGGCGCCGGCATGTCGAGTCAGCAGTGGGCCGAGGCCACGGTCCGGGACTTGTCCAAGAAGTCCCCGCCGCCGCTCATCTGGAGGGGGGAGAGCGCCTTTTTCTGCTGGCTCATGTCTGTGTTGCCTTACGGCTGGTCGGATGGCGTGGCGAAGAAGGTCACGGGTCTCAGCGAGGTGGCACAGATCATATTATCACGCAAGTAGTTGTGAGTTTCGGGGGTAAGGGATTGATTACCGGGCGCGACCGGGCGAACTAGGGGATGTATCGGGTTCGTGGAGATGGTGTGTGTAGAAGGGCTTGTTGTATTCAGGGGTCGTGTTCACATGATCCCTCTGGAGAGGCTTGGTTGCAGAGTTTACAGGAAACGCGGGCATGGCAGTGTGTGATGAAGAATAGGGGCATAATGACTGTACAAATAGTATAAATCTTAATTTCTTCATTTTTCTTTCTTTTATAAGTGATAAAGTTCTAGAGTTTCCATTTTAGGAAGATCTCTACATATAGCAGTTAGGTGGTTAGGAAGGCACAGTGGACTGGCACTATATAACCTACCCCCACACCCAGTATTCATACTATAGTCTCCATACCTAATACAACACACTTTTGGTCCACACTACTATTCTATAGCGTCCCCGGTACGAGCCGCTTGATTTATCGACGTAGGTACCTAGCATCACCCGGTCTAAACGCCAACGTCAACTAATCGTACAATCCGACGGATGTTGCTGAGCCTTCCGTGCAGGATCGGCACCGAACTGCAGTAACAAGCTAACGCCGGCGTGAAACTCGTTATCAACAGCGATATGCAAGGGCGCCCGGCCCAGGTCGTCATACTCATCAATCAGCTTGGTCTCCGAGGAGGAGGAGGAGGAGGAGGAAGGTGAGGAGGCGGTGGCATGGTCGAGAAGAACCCTCAGCACGGCCTCGCGACGCTCGAGGACGGCCCAATGTATCGCCGAAGGGCGCGGCGGACCCTGCTGAAAACCCCCGTTCTCGATCCGTGCCCCGTGTTCGAGCAACGACCGCGTCGCCTCCTCGTGCCCGCCCATGACGGCGTGTATGAGAGGCGTTCGTCCCTCGCTATCCAGCTCGTTGCAGTCGCTATTGTGCTGGAGTAGCAACCGGATGATGCGGCTGGATCCCTTCTTGGCCGCCATGTGGAGAGGACTCATCCAAGTGCCGCCAGTATTCTTGGCCGGCGACGACGTCGACGTCGGGCTGTCTAGGGAGGTTGCCTCGACAGTTACCGGGCCCGAGGACGGCTGAGGGCTAAGACCGCTTTCTATCAGGTCCGAAGGGCAGTCTACCCATGTGCTGGTTGGGGATTCGGGCGCCAGGATGCTGAGGCCGGTCTGAGCGGTGCCGGAGGCGGTGGCGTCGAAACTTTGGAGCAGGAGGGCGTGTATCTCGGAGGAAGAAGGGTACTCTGGCGTATCGCCGTACGCAAAAAGACTCGGGTCATCAGCGACCGCCGGTTCGGGGGTTGCCGAGCCCCAGCTTCGGTTAGACTCTGTGATGTCGGCCGCAGCCGTTCTGGGGGCCTGACAAGAGGATAAAGGCAGAGACAGGGCGGCCGACGGGGCCGGAGCCTGGAGGAGATCGTCCAAGGCTCGGCAGGGGTGATGATGATGGAGCTGAAGAAGGTCCAACGTCTTCTGTAGAGTTCTCTTTTCTATAAAAAGGGGCGCCGACGAGTTAGCGTATGGTGTGTAAGTAGGTACTTAGGCGGCGGCGGGAGGTTCTCACCCCGAAACCTGCGTTGAGCCTCACGGTTCTGCACACGTCGACGCTCGAGAATCTTTTCGGCACTGCGCTCTGCCATGACGGGAGTTCACGAGGTTCCATGGACTGGAGCGGCAATAGCTACATGGTCACCACGGACTTGACTTGACTTGACTTGGTTCATTGCAATATACGTCCAAGGAAGAAAATGCGGCGACGAACGTGTGCGACATTTGCACCGACCCCCCGAACCACGTGCCGGCCGGCACCGAGCAACATGATGATTGATGATGGTAGTATTTGTACAGCATAAATGCTGCCCTGCGATGCTCTGGTCTTTTGCGGATACGAGGGAAAAGGAGGTCGCTGCAACGCTGCTATGCGCCGTGCCGGCGCGATCATTAGCCCGCCTTGGGGGCGGGCTGATCTTATCTGGCCCCACTACCCCACAAGCCAATTCCGCGGGCCTAGTCTAGACTAGCCATGCGCCATTCCGTCCCCTGTCCCCTGTCCCCTGTCCCCTGTCCCCTGTCCCCTGTATTCCGCTAACCCGGTTTTCCTCACCTTTCATCCTCGATCACAGCTCTAAGTAGGTCTACGCATATAATTCTACGATATGGTTTACCACCCCCCATTTGGGGTAATGATGCGCGCCTTGGCCTCCACGGTACTACGTGCCATGTTGTCTTACCCGCATCCTAGGTACTCTTCTTACCCGCCATTCATCCATCCCATCAACACCATGTTGGTACGGTACCCGAGATACCTTGCCACGATGATATATCCGGCCAATGTAGGTCCGGCATCCACAGATGTAGGTAATTCAGGCACACTGGCAAGGTCATCATGCAGCTGAGACATAAGGCAAGGGTGCTGCCATAGGATGGTGTTCATTTTTAACTACCTGACCCCTCGCAGCATTGCACCCTGGTTCCTTCGTTCTCTACTCTTTGTTCTTTGTCCTTTGCTCTATGCCATGACAATCCGGTCTTACGCCTGCTCCATCCTTCGCCGTATTTTTACTCTGAGATCCGCTAAGCTGGGCGCTACCATGCTGGGCTCTTTTATTATTATCGTCCCCGCCTCCTCTGCCCTACCCTTCTTCTATGATCCCATCGTCGACGCCGTTTCCCGACAGGGCTATGACATCAAGGCCTTACATATCCCCAGCGTGGGCCTCGCCACCGGCGCGAGACCGGGCAAGCCCCCAGACATGTATGACGACGCCGCCTTCATCGCTGAACACGTAACCGCTCTCGCGGATACCGGTCGCGATGTCCTGCTCGTCACCCACTCTTACGGGGGCACCCCGGCCACTGAGTGTGTCAAGGGACTGAGCAAGACCGAGAGACTGGCGCAAGATAAAACGGGGGGTATCATCGGACTTGCTTACATGACCTCTCTCGTGCCCGAAGTTGGCCATCCCGCTACAACCAAGGCGTCGACTGCGCCTCCGGGGCAACAGCCTCTCATGCTGATTGGGGTTAGTTTTTTTTTTTTTTTAAATCTGTCAGCCAACTCGAGATATCTATCGATGCTAACCTACACCCTTTTTATCTTGTTTTTTTTAGGACGACAACTGGTATTACTATCCTAATCTCACCAGAGCGGCCGAGATAGTGTTCTCGGACCTGCCTCTGGAAGAGGGCAAGGAATGGGCTAAGAAGCTTGTAAAACAATCGGCCCCTAGCTACGCTAGTCCCTTGACCTACGCCGGCTATAAGGACGTCCCCGTCTCGTACTTAATTGCTGAGGGCGACCTCTCTATTCCCGCGGCGGTTCAGAGGTCGCAGATCGAGATGATCGAGAGAGTGAGCGGCAATAAGGTCGACGTCTCAAGTATCAACTCCGGTCATGACCTCAGTGTCAGCCATCCCGATCGTGCTAGTGACTGGATCCTCGGCGTCGCTAAGAAGTTTGCCTGAAGATATCGTCACGGGGTTAAATGGTGGTATTGGCAGTTGGAAGCGTTGGCAAGGCAAACCAGATTTTGTTTGACTTAGGTACATAGATATTAGCCCCTGCCTACCTCGATGTAAGCACCACGCCGAGGGCGAAGCCTCGTCACGGGTTAGAACTTAAAGCTGGCTGCACTCTTCGGTACATTCCTAGTTATCCGTTTGAACTTCGTTCCAATATTCATTTACTCCCACCGGTATCAAATTGATATTGTATCAACTTGAAATGGCGGCCCCCACTTCCAACTCGCCTGCCGCCACCCTACTCAGCCTTTAAACCCCCAGGTCTTACGTAGCATACAATATGTCGCAGCGTGCATATGAGTACACCGTTACGGCACCTACATAAGTAGATGTAGACGGTTAAGTTTCCGACTTAACAACGTTCTGTCTTTTAGATAGTGTCATAATATGACACTGCACATTCGTTCTGTGACATACACTCAAATCACGTCTTATTATTAAGATGCTATATGGGGCTTCGAGTTCTATATTTTTATATAAACACGCGGATTCAATGGGGTTTTTAAATGGGAGATGAAGTTTTAAGCCTATGCTCCCAAGCCAACTGGCTTGAGTCCTAGTTTTAACACTATGACATATCGTGATCATACATATATATAATTACGGCGCAGCAACGGGTTTTACGATGTTGTAAGAGGCTTGGAGCCCCCAATACATGGACCTTATATGAGGGGGGTAGTTGGACTAAGTTGCTGCGGCATTCGTCTTAAATTACTTGAGGAGGCGGTGTGATAACATCAAACCCCCCCTAAAATAGGGGCAACTACCACCCCGTAATATCGGTTATCTTAGTCATGTCGAAAAGTTGGGAGAGAGGGCAAGGTAGGTAAGATAGGCAACAAGGCAAAAACATCTGACTGCGTCGGCTTATCCTGCCAAGGTCTTGACGCAGGCTTAGGTTTTGGGTACCTCTTCCATGCCTTCGCACCTCTGTCCGTACCTTAGGCAAGAATGCTCCCAAGCTTCGAGACAGTCCGGCGTGTCACAAGTAGTCGTACAACACCAAATTTGTAGCGTCTTCGTATGCGATAGAGTCGCATGTTCGCTGGTCGTACGTCGAAAATTCGTTAAATATCGCAACTGCTTCTTCCAGCAGGGCACGGTGCTCTTTGCCTGCCGACTTCTGGCACTCAGCATACGCAAATGCTGCCCGGGGAATGTAGCGACGTGCATGTCTCTTCAATCGGTAAGCTTGGAGAACATCCTCGAAATAAGACCTAATACCAAAGATTAGTGAGCTTTCCCAGAAATTAGGAGTGGGAGACTTGCGCGGCGCGTGCAAAGTCGCTTTGGCGAGTATAGTGGAGTGCAACCTTGAATTTGCAATGGAGCGCGACGAGGCTTCGTTCGCCGGCAGTCTCCTTGACGTGAATATAAGCCTCGGAATGCATAGCAAAACTGTCCTCGAAGCGCCTTTGATAGTATCGGACGTCGCCAAGCGTATAGAACAGCGCTCCCGTCCTGTGTCTGTTAGAGTGTTGTAAATGAAACCATGGCTTTGAACGGGCACTTACTTCATGGATACACGATCCTTGTCACCGAGCACCTCGATACGGTCATTAATGGCTGTTACTAGGATGTTTGCGGCCCTCTCGTCGTCCTTTAGCAAAAAGTGAGCGTGAGCAAGATGATAATACCCATTGAAAAGCCAATCTTTCTTGAAGCCAGGAAGTGACTTTCGTACGGCGATGGATTCTTCCAGTACTCCTATGGCTTTGTGATAGAGTGCAGCCATGTTATAAGCAATTCCCATATGGTGCAATGCTGCTGCTAGGCCTACCGAAGGCTGGCCTGATACGAGATGGCGCTCAGACTCTATTTCCATCGTCCTACTTGCGCAATGGAAGAGCTCATCGCCATCTCGGGCCAGAAAGGCGAGGCCAATCTTTCCGCGACAAATGCGGAGCTCATGCTCGACGGTTTCAGTGACTTTTGGTATCTCAGCTGATTCAAAAATTGAAGCAGCAACAGTTAGGTGTTGGGTGCCTTCTTGATGTTCTTCGCGCTCGACATGATAACTACGGAAGTTAGCTACCTGAGCCGTCGAGATGAAGCGGATATATACCTTGCGGCCTCACACAACAACTCGCAGAGCTTGAGACACAATGTTGAAACATGACCTGCTCTCTCTAATTCCAGGTAGCAATCGCTCAAGGAGGAAACATGCGGTGCCAGCTTCTCACACAATGGCCAACGAGCAATTTTGCCTTGGGTGCCAATTACATAAGGCTCGCCAAGACCGGGCCAACGCTGAGCGATCCGGCTGTACACGTCGTGGAGAACCGCTTCGGACAGAGCCGCGTCACTTGCTACTTTAGCTCGAACAACATCCTGTACTATTCGGTGTATAGTCCAATTAGAGTCGATGTCCCGTTCCACTAATGATTGATCCATGAGAGTCTTGCAACGGCGATAAAGACCAGCCTCGCTGGAAGGGTAGTTCGGCACATGTGAACGCGCAGCGGTGGGCCGAAGTAGATCCTCTGGTATCCCTGCGGCATCGAGAAACGCAAATAAGCAGAGCACAGCGAATATTTCCCGTGAGGCTTGCTCGTCTTGCGATAGCGATTCCAAAGACCACGCGGAGCCGATGTTACTCGCATAGCCACGCAGCGGACTTTCTTCCAAGTAGACGTTATACAGATCACTCTCACTAGGGTGGATCTCGGCGAACTTCGGGATGGAGATCTTGGACTGCTGAATATATGAGCCGACTTGCATTAACGCAAGCGGGAAACCATGCAGGCGTCTTGCAATGTTCACTGAGGCTTCTCCCACTACGGGACTGTCATCGTTGCCCGATCCTGCATAGTGTTTCAGGATAGACGCAGCTTCGGCAGTATTGAGACCTTTCAGAGATAGCGTACTGGTCGTCCCGGAAGGCTCAAGCTGCGGAAGCACATCTACTCTGCGGCTGGTGACTAGAACGCTCCCATGCCCCTTGTAAGGCCAATAGGGCTCGATGATGGCCCAGTCTTCCACATTGTCGAAAATTAAAAGCCAAGTGGCCAACTCGTTTTGATCGTCTTGATTTTGTCTTTGATCAGAGGAGTTAGCTAACTTCAGTGGTATCTTGAACCATGATCTCAACGCTTCTCGGCACTCCTCCGTGTCCGGCTTCTCAGACTCCGCCAGGATACCTAGCCTGACGGCGAGAGCGTCGTACTGGCGCGATAACCGGTGAGCTTTGTCTGCCGTGATGAATATAATGACGTCGTAATCCCTTCGATGCTTGTTGACATACTGGTACGCAAGCTCAGTCTTGCCAGCGCCGCCAAGTCCCGACACTGAGCAAGTGCGAAGCTTTGGGCGAGCGAGCTGCTTAGCATCGGACAGGAGCGTCGATGCGATATAATCAAGCTCTTCCTCGCGACCTTGAAAGTACCTTTCTCGGTCTCCGCAAGTCTCTGGGAAACAGAATGGTACTTACGCTCTAAGCCGTTGTGGCGACATGCTATGCCCAGATCCAGGTAAGGCGGAAGACCTAAAAAAAGCGTAGAGGTGTTAAAAGCATAAATGAGCAATTATTAAATCTTATTATAACGTTACTTATTATTTTATTCGTGGTTACTATAGGCAGTCAAGATTCCTATATAAAGTTGCTTAATATAGTATTACACTTGCTTGCATAGTGTTTAAGCTAAGTAGATGTGCTATTAGCAGTTTAACTAGTTAAATTAATTTAAAATAATTAGTGTTAATTTAATTTAATTAATTTAAAGCTATTTTAAGCTTTTTTAACTAATTTAATAAAATTTTTTAATTAAATTAAACAGTTAATTAATTAAATAAAATAAATAAATTTATTAGTTTTTAAAAGTTTAAATTATTATTTATAAGCTTTTTAAATTATATAGTTAAAAATTTTTTAATATTAAAAAACAAAGTATTTAAAAAATTTAACGTTATTTTAAAAAGTAAATTATAAAAAAAAATTAAAAAAATATAGTAGTTTTAAATAAATTAATTATATATTTAATTAATTTTAAGTTTTTTAATTAACTTAAATAATTTGTACTTACTTTTAATAAAGCAATAAAAAACTAATACTAGTTAAAATAAACAATTTTTATACTTTATTAATTTAACTTTTCTAGTTAACTTAAACTAATTATTATAAAACTAGTTAACTAAGCTAATTAATTTAAAAAGTTAATTAATATATAAAGTTAATTAATATATAAAATTAATTAACATATAAAATTAACTATTTACTTAGTTACTAATAAACTTGTTTATTAACTTACTAGGTCTACTAACTTACTAGGTCTGCTAACTTACTAGGTTTGTTAACTTACTAGGTATATTAACTTACTAGGTTTGTTAACTTACTAGGTTAACTAAATGGTTAAATAAATAAGTAAGAAAGTAGGGTGATTAAGCAAGGTAAGTGTGGCTAGGTAAAATGGGTGTGGCTAAATAAAGTAAGTGTGGCTAGGTAAGGTAAGTGTGGCTAGGTAAGTAAGTAAGTAGGTAAAGTGGGTGGTTAAGTAGGGTAAGTGTGGCTAGGGAGGGCAGGTGTGGCTAGGGTAAAGTGGGTAGGCTAGATAGGTCAGGTGACCAGTAGGTAGATTGGATGACTAGTAGGTAGGTTAAGTGACTAATAGGTAAGTTGGATAACTAATAAGTAGGTCAGGTAACTAGTAAGTAGGTTGGATGATTAATAAATAAGTTAAGTGACTAATAAGTAAATAAGTAAGTAAATAAACTAGAAAACTTTTAGCCGCACTAGGTTATTTATTTTATAACTTGCGTAAGTTATAACATAGCTTTAGTTTTTATAATTAATATTAAAAATATTAAATTATTTTTAAAATAATTATTTTAAATTATAATTATTATAAAATTATTATTAATTTAATTTAATTAAAATTTTTTTTATTTATTATTAATATAATTAATATTAATAAAATATTAAAAATATATTAAAATAATTATAAAAATTATTTTTTATATTTTTTTTATTATTTTATAAAATTATAATTAATTTATTTATAATTATTTTTTTTATTAATAAATAATATTTTAATTTATTTTAATTAAAAATTAAATTATTATTAATATTATAATTATTATATATTTTATTAATTAAATTTTTATAAATAAAATTAATAATTAAAATAATTATAATAATAATTTTAAAAATTATATAATTAATATAATATTTTTTTTAATAAATTATAATTTATTATTAAATAAAATTAATTTTAATAAAAATTTTTTTTTAAAAATTTTTAAATTTTATATTTAAATAAAAAATAATTATTATTTAATATATTAATATATTATTAAATAATTTATAATATTTTTATAATTTTTTATAAATTTTTTTAAAATTTTAATAAATTTTTTAAATATATAAAATATTTAAAATTAATTAATTAATATAAT